>JZKD02S1776757.1:1816247-1851181 GCA_000966675.3 Picea glauca
CGTCTAGAGGATGGAAAAATCATGTTTCTTTTTCCAAATATGTAAAATGAGTATATTACAGTTTAATGAATACATTTTCATATTATTATATATGGTTTTATACTTTATCAAAAAAGTTCGTCAATACTTTACAAGGTTTTAATAGTCAGTGAAATATTCACCAAATTTTTACAAGATTATATAATTGACTAAAAGATTCGCCAAAAAATTATATATACATATTATATTATTGATAAAATAGCCCTCAATTTTTCCTATGTAACATGAGGATTTGCCCATTTATTATACATATAAATTTAGGGGGGTTTCTTAAAATCACCCCTGATGCATGTGGAATATCATATCTAACTAGTTAATTCATTTATCTAACATTCATCATTTAACAACAATAAGGACACATACATTCATTCACATGACATAGGTTTACCATGGTTCACCCCCTCCTGGGCTACGTCCACAAAGATCTGGCTCCCAAGATTTTGTTATGGTTCAGTAATATATCACACCACGCATGTTTACACTCTTAGGTCTCAGTATCTTCCACATGCTCCTCGATCCTTGTGAGGTTGACTATATTGAAAACGGCTCCTAAGATTGCGATATAACCCTCGGGATTGAGTCTCTCACTCCTTCCCTAGCTCACCAGCTTAATGACTTGTACTTTTCTTACAACTATCTCTTCCTTTTTGTATCTCTCCCTTCCTCTCTAAGTACTACTTATTTATATACTTGTCTCACAATGCATTACAATACATTACAAAAAACCTAACCCTAGCATCGTTAGGTCTTCCTTGCATGGGCACCTTCTGTGCTTCTCTTACACATGTTGCTTCTCCTTCTATCTTTTCGTTCCTTCTTGCATGCTTCTCCTCCAAAAATAGATTTTATTCCTAACTAGGCCTGCATCCAACAAGGACCAGTACACAAGATGGAGCATGCTGGGTCAGGAAAGGGACCAGACCATACCATATTTCACCAATATTTTCCATACCCTACATACCAAATTGGGTATAAAAGACTCTGAATGACATCTGGTGCTAAAATACCATGACTTTTTGCATAGATACATTAAAAAAAAATGGATTTTATGGACATCACATCATTAGGTGTGGCTTATTGATATGTTTTCAAGATTGAGAAGAAATTTAAGAAAACGAGGTGAGAGTTTGGATCTACAAACTCCTCACATCCGAAGCAAAGAAAAGGAGGCCCCAATGCACAAAACAAGGGACAAAGAAAATATGGTCTCTCTCAAGACAACCAATCCAAGTTATAACCCAATAAGGTTAATGAGAAGTCAAATAAGGACATGAGAAAATGGTGTGAATACCATAAAATCCCTTAGCACAACACCGAAGAATGTTGCTCCAAGAAGTCACTGGTGGTTGAGCTGAAAGATTCCAAGTCAAAGGAAGATTCTAACTCTGAACCAAATCTAGAAACTAGGAAGTGGATCATTGATTTTGAACCCAATGTCATTGTCACTACCACCAAATTCCAACCAAGAAAACAAAAAGAACCAGAGGAAGGGGAGCGTCTCTTTCACTCACATATACGGGTAAAGGGGACTCCACTGCATTTCATTGTTGATGGCAACAATCAGAAGAACATGATTTTAGCAGAGGTCATCAAGAAGCTAGACCTATCGATAACACTACACATGTATCCCTCCACCATCTGCTGGCGTCGCCAAGGATGATATCTCTGTGTCAGCCAAAAGTGTCATCTGTCCTACAACATCAATCCCTTCAAAGATGAGGTATTGTGTGATATTTCTCCCCTTGAAGTTTGTGATGTTATTTTAATCCATCCATATTTGTGGAAGTGACATGTTGTGTATGAGTATAGACCCCACATTGTTATTATTACTTTGGGTATACAATTGTATTGAATACCAGAGGTAGTGCTTCCTACCATTATTTCTTTAATCTTTGCTAAGCAATGCAATAAGGTCATTTCATAGATCGGAAAGTTCATCTTCTTTGTGATCTATGCTCACAGGAAGTAGAAGGTCTCCGCCACATCTGTTAACTCTACACATAGCCTCTCTTTTCAGCAGAATAAAGTGGATGGGATCGTGGAAGAGTACATAGAAATATTCTCCTCACCCACAAGGGTATCGATGCACTTCCAAGTCAAGAATGCAATTGATCTAACCCTTGGTGCACCATTGCCTAATGGACCAGTCTATCATCACTCTCTGATGGAAAATGAATAAATCAAGCACCAGATCCAAGAGATGCTTCAAAAGGGGCACATCTGACCAAACTCCTCCCCTTGTGAAAGCCTGATTGTGCTGGTGCAGAAAAAGTATGGACATGGTAGCTCTACATTGATTAGAGAGAATTAAAAAAAATCACAATCAGGAAGTGATACCCAATTTCCTGAATTGATGACCTTCTTGACCAACTCAAGGGGGTAAAGTTCTTTAGCAAGATTGACCTAAAGTCTGGCTATCACTAGGTTCCCATCAAACCAACTGATGTATGGAAGACAACTTTCAAATCTAAAGAAGGTATCTTTGAATGGTTGGTCATTCCCTTTGGCTTAACAAATGCACCAAAACTTTCATGAGATTTATCGATGATGTATTGAGGCCGTTCACCAAATATTTTGTGGTGGTATATCTGGATGACATCCTCATATTCAACAGAAGTTGGGAGGATCACATGGAACATATTCAACAATTTTTGGGCACTCTGCGGCAACACAATATTTATGCCAACTTGGAATTATTCTCCTTTGGCATGAACAAGGTCCAATACTTGGGATACATTGTTTATGAGCATGGGGTACATGTGGATCCAACTAAGATCCAAGTCATTCATGATTGTCTAGACACTACCACACTAAACGAGTTTCAGAGCTTCTTGGGACTTTCTAACTTCAACAAAAGGTTCATGTTGGGATTCTCCCATATTGCATGGGCCCTCAGCTAAGTAACCAAGGGTGGTGGAAAGGAAAATTTTGCATGGGGGTAGGCACAACAATAAGCATTTGATGATTTGAAGCATCACTTGTGCTTAGCTCTAGTACTCTCCATATCTAATATGCAACAACTGTTCGATATTGAGATTGATGCCTCTGACTATGTTGTAGGTTCATTTCTCACTTAACATGGTCATCCAATAACATACCATAGTGAGACACTCTCATAATCTGTCTGGAAATACCCCACCTATGAAAAAAAAATGTATTCCATTGTGAAAACCTACCGTCAATGGAAACATTACATTCTGGGAAAGGAGAAAATCATCCACATTGATCACAAGCCTTTGTAATTCATACAGACAAAGGGAAATTTGCAGAACGACCGCCATCAAAAGTGGTCCACGTACATACAACAATTCCATCTCAACATAAAGTATAAAACATGGAGCACAAATCGTGTCACTCACTACCTCAATCATCGTCCCATTGCTACACTCACCACAGTGCTCCATTACTGTGGGCATGAGGCATCTGAGTGTCCCAAAATTTATCAGTGTGACCCTAACTTTGCCACCACCTATGAGTTCTTGGGTACAGGAGCGAATGTCACTGATTTTCATATACAGGATGGACTATTATGCCATTTGGGCCAACTTTGTCTTCCCACAAGAGAGCATGCAAAGATAATTTGGGAGGCTCACTATAGTCAGATGATAGACCATTTTGGTGTGGAGAAAATTGTGTCCATTCTACAAAAACATTTTTATTGGCCAAAACTTTGACAACACATTAGTAAGCATACTAGATCTTACACTACATGTTTCATTTCCAATCCACCCATCAAAAAGCAAGGATTATACACCCCTCTTCCTACTCTCGATAGGCCTTGGAAATCCATCTCGATGGATTACATGTCTGGCCTTCCATCCACCAATAACGACAATGATTCTCTATTTGTGGTGGTTGATCGGTTTTCAAACATGGCCATTATCACAACCTACAAGAAGAGCATCACAACAAAATATACTTCCAAGCTCTTCTTTGAATGGCTGTGGGTACATTTTGGGATACCACAGACCATCACCTCAAATTAGGACAACAGGTTCCTCAACACATTTTGGTCAAGTCTCTGGTCACTGTTGGAAACCAAGCTCACTGAATCTACTACTTTCCACCCCCAAACTGATGGCCAAATAGAGGTCATCAATCAAATTATTTTTCACATCCTGCACATGTACAACTCTAAGCATCCACGTACATGGGATGAAAGTCTTCCTTATGTTCAACATAGCTACAACATGGCTCTCCATAGCTCCATTGGCCAAAGCCCATTTCAGGTGGGGTTGGACTCCAACCCTTAGGTCCCATTGATGTTTCACTACCTCTTGCAGCCACACAAGAAGAATATTCCCATGTTCACTCTGAGGCCGACAAAGCCAACAAATTCATTGAATGGATTCAACACATATGCCAACAGGTCCATGATATTTTGTAGAAATCCAATGCTAAGTACAAGAAACACCATGATCAACACTGGGTACCACACCAGTTTTAGCTAGGAGACAAGGTCTAGTTACCTTTATAGAAAGAGAACCTTACAGGGCCCCATCGAAAGCTTCTCCCAATTTTCTATGGGAATTACACTATCCCCAAGACTATGGGTAGCAATTCTTTTGAGCTCAACACTCCACCTTGCCTTTGATTACACCGAGTGTTCAATGTGGACCTCCTTCAGCCATATTTTCCACCATTATTGGACACCTCAAAGATTCTACAATAATTGAAACCAACAAATATCAACCCTGGTTGCATGGAATAGGAATCCACTAATCAGATAGTGGACACATAGGTCAAGGGCACTGGCTAGCAGAGGATCCAACTTTATCGGGTTGTCAAGGAAGGGAAACTCCTGCACCAAGGAAACTGGCTCACCCAGGGCCAAATTGAACAAAATTTTCCTCACCAAATGGGGGAAATTAATGCAATGGAAACCTTCTATTCCTAAGGGGGGAGGACTGATCCAGGTCAATATTGGTGGCCACCCACCTATTCCAAATAGCTCCTCTTGACAATTTTTAGTTCAACATGTTCTTCTATAATTTTTTGTAATTGTGGGTTCTACACTTCTGGGGTTGTATGAATCCCTACACAAATTTCAGGTGGATATTGGTGGCCACCCACTTAGTCCAACTGACTTATTTTGGAAGTTTTCATGTCAGTACATATTTTTGTACTTCCAGGGTCATTTTGAGGCCCTAAACAAATTTTTCTTTTGGCTTTACATAGTCAAACCATAGACGAAGTCAATTTTTTATAGAATAATGTGTAGTTCTCAAAAATACCTTTCCAATGGGCTATCACGTGCCTAAAACAGAGGTTGTATGCAAAAGTTACGACCCCGGGAAGTTGAGGTACCAACTTACCCATTAGGGTCCACATAACTTTTGGCGTTTCATCTCGTAGGGTTAGGTTTTGGATGTCTAAGGTTTTTCATTCATGAGTAATGTTGAAAAGGCCTATGGACCCTCATTGTATTCAATCTAATCAGACATATGCACATAGCAGCCACATCTCTTCTCAGAGATAGCTTCCACCATTCGAGCAAGTTGTTTTCAGTTCCATAGTTTTACAATTTCAACCTATTTTATTTTTTCAATAGAAGTTATTTTTCACTGGATATCTATTGTTGTTCTTCGTATATATATGTTATTGTATTGAGTCTATTATTCCTTTCGCTCCTCTCATAAATACGGATCAATAAGCATGGAAATAAATAAGGAAACCAAACACTGCAATAATATATTATGCATTCTAAGACTCAGTACAATGTCGCATGAGGCTCAATAAAATAGATCACTTGGCTAGATCAAAGACAAAAGGATCTAACCTAGAATACAAGAAAAAAACAATAACAATGATACCTAGAAAGTAGAAGACTGTTGCTGGATTGAGATGTGAGATGGAAGATTTGTTGCAAGCTATGACAACTTGCATGACAACTTCTACAAGATTGGGAAGTTGGCTCAGGTGGCTAAAATCCTTGGATCTAACTGGAAACTATCCCAAACAATGCACCCTCTCCTCACACACAGTCCTGGTGATTTACCAACTGAATATCAACCCTTTGATGATATTTACGAACCCTGGTGGATCCCCCCTAGGGAAATGTACCCCAAATGTTCTCTGTAATTGCACCCTAGAGATTTCGCTGGTGGAATCTCACTATAATTCTCTCAAAGTGAGTGCCCAAATATCCTATGAAATGGGTCGAAAGGATTTCCCTAGATCTAATATGATGACCTATTGGGAATCCCAAATGCATCCTCCCCAACTATCGCACCCTCACTAGCTAATTAATGCACCCAAGATGATTTCTCTTTCGAAATATGAAGAGAAATGAGACAATAGATGCATCCTGCCCTCCTCTCAACTAGGTCAGAAGAGAATCACTAGATTCTCCCTAATTGGGACAAGTCAAATCAATCTATCCCCTCAGAAGTCCACCCTCACCTTGAATAAGTGTGCTCCCACTACTATAACCTATATAACTATTGTTGAAGTACGATGTAATATCTAGATCATCTTCCCAATGACTAGGGTGTGTCTCTCAACATCGAAATCATCCTCTGGGTTTCTTCCTCCTTGAATCCACAAAGCTATTGTTCTCCTGAACCTGTGAAGTATCCTCTCTCCTCAATTGTCAACTCAAAATATGCATCGTCATGAATTAGGTTTCTTTTCCTCCTCATATACTCACCAAAACCCTAATTTGTTGTTGACTCTATTCTTATCTCCTCACTTAAGCATTTTCTCTACTTTTAGCTGAAAACCACTTAAAAGCATTTTTTAGTCACTTTTACCTAAATGTCTGTTACACATGATTTTGGTCATCTTGGCGATGTATTAACAATGATGTACTCAGGTTCCCAACAAGAACTTTCTCTTGAGAAAAGTGGCATTTATCTCCTTCTAGAAAACATATTTTCAAAGTGGGTTCGCAGGTTGCTTATAGCCTAGGGTGCGAGAATGACCCATTCTCGCAGGCCACCTTCATCTAGGGTGCGAAATTCTCGCACTGTGCTCTATACATAGGGTGTGAACTTGTTTTTAAGCTTGGAAAAGGGAAGAAGTCTCAAGGGTTCTAGAAGGGAATCTTCTAGAAAATGGGTTGGCAGTCGAATGGTTGTCATTTTACTGGTTTCCCTGATTTGGTGGGATCATTCTCATCCATGTAACCATCTCACCCTCTCCTATATATTGAAAGTATTCTCATGGAAAAGGTTAAGCAATATTAATTGAAGAATTGGTGAAGAAATCATGTGAAGAACCCTACTTGAACAGAAGCTTGGAGACTCTAGTAGGTCTACCAAGAGGAATAGGATCTTGTTCATGCAAGGACAGAGCAAGTGTGTGTGTTGGAACCAAAAGACATCGAAAGGAAGCTTGTGACATCAAGGCGATTAGGTTGTATCTTCTAATTTCAATGAATATGATACAACGACATGTCCTTTTCCCATAAATTCATTCTTACTTTATTGTGTAATTCCTTGATCATACACATAAGTTGACGATTGAATACATTTTTCTATCTTCACTTTGGTTGGTTTGTGTTGTCTTGGTCTTGACCTCACGAGAGCACCGAAGCGAAGAAGGAGAAACAAAGACCTAAGGAAGCGATGCAAAGGTATGTCACTTGTTCCTCTTTCCTAGCTAATTCAATGGTCGTAACTTAGGGAGAGAGTCATGTCCTGTCCTGTTTTGTTCTAGATCTAGGTGGATCTAGGGAAATCTGTTAGTGTCTGCACCTACCGATTAGTCCGATAACAAAATTGGCGACTCCACTAGGGATGCAACAGATTTTTTAGTGGTTTTTGGTGTTTTTCATTGGCCATTTGCTCTTGCCTTACCTTTCTTCATTTCTATAAATCTCTAAGTCTTGAGGACACCCTGACAGACTCTCTAGGTCTAGAAGTCCCATCAAAATCTTTGTCTTTTTCCAAAAATTTTCCTAGTTTCAGGCCTTCTCGCATTGTACCCCACAGTGGCTTGCGAGAAAACCTTGAGTTCTCACTCTTCCTTTCATTCCAGTGCAATTTTCTCGCACCCTGCTTGAAGCCAGCCTGCGAGAATGCTCCATTCTCGCACTGTACATTACTGATAGCCTGCGAACCCATTTTTAAATTTTTTTGGATTTAAGACTTTTGTATGCTCATATGCCCAGATCTGTAAAGGTGTCTAATAAGAACTTCTTGGGCCACTGGTTGATTGTTTTTATTGACTTCAGATTTTGTGCATGATCATTCTTTGGAAATTAAAGGCTCTTCTTGTCCATCTTTTTCTCAACTCTCATCTCTTGACTTTTCTTAGCAACGATATAATCTCTGATCCTAGAATCTGAGTACTTGTTTGGTTAGGATTCAGTGATCGGTTTGAAAGTTGGGACTGCTTGTCTTTCTCATTTGCTCCTTATTTGGAAAATCATTGTTCTTATGCAATTGAAAAGACTAGTCTTGTCTGCTTGTCATTTTTGTTTCCATTGAAAGATTGGTTTGGGTTTTTTTTATTGCTTATTCATTAGTTATTGGTTTTCCTTAATTTCACCACCATGGTGTGGATCTTTTTGATAATTAAAAAACATTTTTCTTTTTAAAATCATTTTCATTTTGAAAATATTGGAAATCAGTCGTTCAAATAGAACAAATAGATAATTGTCATTATTACGTGATTCGTTGATATTGCATTTTAAAGAGGATTGTGTATCGTAGTTCAATATTGTTTTGGAACACTTCTTTTTCCCTCCCGTACATAGGATTCATCGAACAAAAATTGACATATTTCATTCCTATCTATGCATTGTTGGGTCAAAGTCTCACACAACATCGGTTTCATTTTCGTTTCCTTTGAGTAACAACAGCCTTTAAAAATATTGCGCAATTTTAAAATTTAACTAGTAATTCTTTTCTAAGACTCCATTACACCAACAGTTAGCTAGGCTAGAGATTTGGATTAGGCAGAGAGATACACTCTCCAAAGGACAAAACACACAATATCATTTTGTGTTAAGGAGTGTCAAATTCCATTTACAACATTTTGTCCTAGAAAGCCCTTCTCACACAAGGGTCAAACCCGAGGTCGCATTGATATTGACAGAGATACTCACCCTACTTTGTTGATATCAATGTAGAGATTGCATGTATTACGGGGATCACTTAGATGTATACCCACAATGATGAGTGGAAGCCTCTTGAGTTGATTTTGGGATAGATAGTATTCCCTTGCATGTGGATCGGACTGTCGACTGTCCCCCTAGGCTTTATTATTGTCGGTGGTAACCTTAGTGGCCTATCTTCTTAGGGTCTTACACAAGATGACTGTGAAGGGGAAAGTCTTCATGGTACATGGAATTGATATTGGCCAAACCCACTCGGGCTCCTTGGAGGGTATACCTATGATTATGTGTGGGAGTTTCCACCAAAGTGTAAGTCCATTAAGTAGGTCGTCAATGTAACTTTTCCACCCTAGCCTAGCCCCTTCTCGTATCATTGTTGCGACATTGGATTTCATCACCAACTAGTGACTTCAGAATTAGAATGTCCTTGTTTGCTTGGTATTGTTTCCTATATTTTGTTCACTAGTGCATGCTGTTTGTTCACCCAAAGTTGACCATAGGATTCTCTTCGCCAATTTTTTTAATTCATTCACAATAGAGGCTCCACGTTGTTCACATAGAATGTAGGGCTTACCCCTAGAAAATATGGAAGGTTCTCAACCCTTACCTACAAGCTCACCAGAGGGATCTCCTCAACAGAGTGAAGTCCAAGATGTCACCACTCCACAAGTGGAAAGAACTGACTCTCTAGAACGGTTCCGAATCACCAATTCTTGATAGGAATTTCGACTTCACCCCGATTCTGAGAGACGTATTATGCGAGTGAATTATTCTGGAGAATTAGTTGTTTTGTCCTCTGGATCATCGACTGGACCTTTTCTAGGAATTGAAGGCCAAGATCCTTTTTGGTCTACTGGCATTTTTAGATGGGATCTCTTTGGTTCAGGATCAAGCATTGAAATCACTGTCTCACCTGCGTTCCCCAAAACCTCTGACCCAGAAGAAGTACCTTTTACTACTGCTTATTATTTTCCTGGTACAGAAGCTCCACGAGTTGACCATGTATTGACCATCCCTTTAGAAATGGTCCATTACACAGATACTACGAGTATTCACATTGGGATCACAGCGGCTAGTCAAGCCCCCATTGGCACACTGCTCTCGCCTAGTGTAACCCCAATGCTTCCACCTGGATACAGTGCGTTGAATGCTTCTATTCCCACTCCTATGCAAACCCCATCCGGAACTCCTGGTGGTCCCTCTTATTCTGGGCACTCTCCTCCCAGCTTCATTCCGACACTTCCTCAACCCCCTTTCGGAGGACCTTTTTAATCCTCTATCGGCGGCACTAATCCTAGTGACACTATTCCGTCATTCACACCAAATTACCATATTCTTGTTGGTGGACAATTTCACCAAGGAGGTTTGACTCAACCCCCCCTTATAGGGAAAATTCCTATTGGCACACAAATACTAATTGGAACACAACCCCCAATTGGAACTCAACCCCCAATTGGAGGACAACCCCCACTGACCCCACCCTATGGACAAAACATACCTCCATCCTTGGCCCAGTATTGGAACCATCTGATACAACATAATCCTTAATTGAATGGGGGGCAACAACTTCCAGCTACATCTGTTATACCCCCTAGTATCGGCCAACCATATCTAGGTACATCCAATCCTATTTGGAGCTCAAATGCTCAAACTCAGGTTCCTGTTCAAGGAGGTACTTTCCTCCAGAACAACCACCGAATCTGCCTAGGTCTTCGCATTATATGCAGACTACTTATGGTCCCACTGGTTTGCCGATGGGAGTCCCTCCCCAAAGCCACCAGTGCCCGCATGTGAATAGATAGTTACCCTTCTTGGCCACTTTAGACCTCCCGGATCTATCAAGGATCTTAAATGATCCAATCTGTCACTCTCCCAATGGCCCACTATACCAGCCAAGCTGCCATCTGACATCCCTAAATTTGATGGCAAAGCGGGAGAGGACTCGAAAAATCACGTGATGACTTTTCACCTCTGGTGCTCATCCAACTCCTTGATGGATGACTCTATTCATTTATGTCTTTTTCAAAGAACTCTCACGGGTTATGACGTGAAGTGGTATATAGAATTTCCACGAGGTTTCTTTGTCAACTTCAACACCCTAGCTATGGATTTCCTCATCCACTACCACTTGCCGATTCGTTATGAAATGGGGACCGAAATTTTGAGTTCTTTAAAACAAAACAAAGCCACTCATATATCCGATCACATTAATGAGTGGCGATAAAGACGATGTCTCATCAAACTCGAACTTCCCGATCGGTTGCTGGAAAAGTGGTTCACAAAATCATTTTTGAACGACATCAATCATGACATCGCCATGGGTGGAATTTTCACAGAAGAATAGGCCATAAATCGTTCTCAATACCTTGACCTTGTTTACTCACAAATGGGTACTCTTTACGACTTTCTTCCTGATGCACCTCGTCCTTCCACTTCCGCCACTTCCACTACTCCATCTGCTTCTCTTGCAGCCAATAGTGTGATTGGCACTTTCCATGCCCAACCACATTCTTCCTTGAGCAACAACCCCAAACCTGCTTCTTCTAATGTTCAAAATTCTTCGTCTCCTACCCCTCCCACCGGAAAAACTTCTGAGGTAAATGCAGTTCAATCTACCCTTGCTGGTAAAAACAAATCCAGAAAGGGAAAGGGTAAGAATAAGGAGGAAAAAAATACTTCTCAAGAAGAGAGAAGCAAGACCCACCTGTTGATGATAGGGATAAGCACAAACCTTGTTACCATTGTCTTATCTGTGGTGATGATCACTACATGAAGGATTTTCCGTGACGCGCCCACTCCGGCCGTTTTGTCCCAACCCTTCCCCTCTCAAAAACAAGCCCAATTGGTCATTCATGACCAACCCTCCCCTTCCAATGCATCCTATGTTTTGATGTGTACTGGTGATTCAAAGAAGAATGACATCACACTCACCACTCAAGACAAAGATTATTCTCCCTCTAAGGAGAAGGTTGATGATACACTTCCTTCGTTGGTCCAACCATCTCCCACGACTCCACCTACCAACGGTCCTCTTCATCTCGAACGACCGAGCCTCGACATAGTTCTTCGCCCCCCTCCAAAGGGCATCGTTCGAAAATCGGCTTTCAATCCTCATGCTCATGCTACCCAGAACTACAACATTGTTGAAGATCTGGCCCAAGCACCTTCCGCAATGTCAGCCCTCAAAGTCCTTCAAAGTTGTCCCACACAACGGAAGGCACTGTTGAAAGCTATCGGTGGAATCGACTCGACGGACACAAATTTAATAATTTTTGACTTGGAAGACCATATTCCAAGTTTACCCCCTCAACTCATGTTCCAAATCCAAGTGATTGTCTCCAACAAAAAATTTTGTAGAACCGTTATCGACGAGGGTGCCTCGACATGTGTCATGTATGTTGCCTACTGGAAAGCCATCGACTCTCCCTCTTTGACTGAATCCCATAACACACTTAAAGCCTTCAATGGATCCATTTTAAGCCTTACAGTGTCCTTCCTTCATTTCCAATCACGCTAGAAGGCAAAACGGTCCAAGTCGAAGTGGAAGTCTTTGACGTTCCTCCCAATTACAATCTTCTGCTTGGCTGTAGCTGGATTGATTCCATGCGCGCCATTGTGTTGACTCTTTTTTGTGTTGTATGTTTCCCACATCAAGGAAAGGTCATTATTGTCAACAAATTAGTCTTCTTTAACTCGGATATGCATACTGGGAACATACAGTTCATCACCAAAACCCCACCGGGTTACGAGAACATCGGTGTAGGTCTTCTCAAAGACTCCTCGTTAATGGGTACCTTCCCCATTCCACCACCCGATGTTCCACAATCATCTGTCACTTCAATCAACATGATCTCCACCTCAATTCACGGAACCCCTGCATCTCACGACCCATGGATGGTACTGGACCCCGACGATCATCTTCGTTATGGCGATGAAATGCCTTTAAGTTCGGTCGAAGCCACCTATCAGGACATTCAATCGACAACCCCTTCTACCCCCTCTCTTGGTGAATTATCTCCATATCCTTTTCATGTTATTTTTCCTATGGATGAGATGATTATGTCTGTCATGGAAGAGACCCCTTCAAACGATGGACATCACCGTTCCATCCTCTTCCTGGAACAACACACCATCGAGAGCTACCAACGAATCTCGACCCCGTCGACCGTTTTCATCATTTCAACCGTTCTTGACCCCACACACGATGTGTTTTCTGAAGGGAACTTAAGAAATATCTCACCCACTATTCCCCTCGACATATCCATCAAACTTGGAATTGTCAAAAATGTGCATATCGGAGCTTCATGTTCCCTTGATGAAATCATCACCTACAAGTCCCTTTTCAAAGAGTTTTGTGATGTCTTTTCCTGGAGCTATGAAGAAATGTCGGGTATCGACCCTGACATTGTGATACATGAGATCAAGAAATACCCAGATGCTAAACCCATCCGACAACGCCTTCGTCCAGTTCACCCATGTAAAGCGTCTACTATCAAGATTGAAGTCGAGAAACTTCTTAAAGCCTGCTTTATTTACCCAGTGGCCCTCACTAACTAGGTTTCCAATCTTGTCTCGATCGACAAGAAACAAGGCACTATCCGTGTATGCATTGGTTATAGGGATATTAACAAAGCTTGTCCTAAAGACAACTTTCCTACCCCCTTCGTCAATCATATTGTCGATGATTGTGCCAGAAGAGAAATATTCTCTCTGATGGACGGTTTCTCCGGATATAATCAAATCAATATTGTTCCCGAGGATCAACACAAAACCACTTTCATTTGTCCTTGGGGCACTTTTGCCTATCGGAAACTCCCTTTCGGTCTAAAGAACGCTGGTGCAACTTTTCAACGTGCTATGTCTTATGCCTTCCATGATATCAAGCACATCGTGCAACCATATCTTGACGACTTCCCTGCTCATTCCATGTGCCGAGTCGATCATCCAATCCACCTCTGAGCCATTTTCATCCACTGTCGATTTTACCATATACACTTGAATCCTCACAAATGCATTTTCTGCATCGAATCCAGCAGAATTCTAGGATTTATTGTTTTGCGTCAACGGATCAGGGTAGATCCCTTAAAGGTTGAGACGATTCTCAATCTCCCTCCTCTTTCTACACTTCACCAATTACAAAGTTTGCAAGGGAAAGCAAATTTTCTTCGTCGTTTCATCTCGAACTATGCTGAGATAACTCTTGTATTTACGCGACTCCTCAAATAGGGGTCTGATTTCATATGGGATACCATCGCAAACAAAGCCTTCGAATCTTTGAAATTGTCCTTAACACGTGCTCCACTTCTCTTCCCCCCCGATTATAGTCGCAATTATTTCCTCTACCTCGCAGCCTTAGATTACACCATCGCTATGGTTCTCGTCCAAGAGGATGATTCTCATGATGAACATGTTATCTATTACTTGAGTCAAAGTCTAACGCCTACCGAAACCAAGTATTTACATGTCAAAAAACTGGCCTTGGTAGTCGTCCAAGCAGTTCAACATTTCCAACACTATATCCTCTCTCGCAAGACTACGGTAATTGCTAACTGCAACCCTATGCAACACATTCTCACGCATCAATTTCTAGGGGGAAATACTCCAAATGGATTGTCATAATCCAGGAGTTTGACGTGGAATTCGAACGAGCCAAGTCCAAGAATTCCTTAGTATTTTCCTAGTTGATATGCGACTTTCCCTACTCTGAAATGGAAAATGTAGCAGCCGATTCATTACCTGATGAATCCATTTTCCTAATTAGTTAATATGATCTTTGGTATAGAGATATCATCATATATCTCCAAACCCAAACTTTTAGGCCCAATTTGTCTAGTACTAACCGACGTCGAATCCGCTAACAAGCCCGTCAATATATTATCCTCGGGGATACTCTTTATCGTCGTGGGATTGACTCAGTTTTTCGACGCTGCCTCACGTTCGACGAAGCTGAGAAAGCCTTAAATGACTACCATTCTAGAGCTTGTGGTGGTCATATGTCCAGGTATGCTACTACCTAGAAGATCTTACGAGCAAGGTATTTTTGGCCTTCTTTATTTAACGATTGCATAATCGCCATCCAAAAATGCCACGCTTGCCAGACCTATAATCATAAGATACGATCACATCCTGCTCCTCTTCACCCTGTGGTATCCATTGGTCCCTTTGTGAAATGGGGTATCGATTTCATGACATGTCACACCCACTTGAACGAGGGGCATGGGTACATTATTATAGCCGTAGATTATTTTACGAAATGGGCCGAGGCAATGCCGACATTTGACAATACTGGAAAGACTGCAGCATTATTCATTTTCAATCACATCATAGCTCATTTTGGTGTTCCTCAGGCTATTATCACTGACCACGGTAGCCACTTTAGAAACTTCATGATGTCCGAACTCACTGAAAATTTGGGTCTTCTCCATGAAAACTCAATGCCCTATTACCCACAAGTCAACGGCCAAGTCGAAGCAATCAATAAAGTTCTCATAACCATGCTTCGATGAATGATAGGGATTCACAAAACAGGTTGGAACACAATGTTGTTTTCAGCATTGTGGGCTTACCAGACGTCTGTTAAGTATGCTATTGGGTTTACACCTTTCTGGTTAGTCTATGGTTTAGAATCCATTCTCCCGATTGAATGTGAGATACCCTCTTTAAAACTATCTGTCGAACTCCTACCAAACACTTATGCAGAAGAAGAACGTTTGTTGTATCTCATGTGATTAGATGAAACTCAACACGATGCTACCCTAGTCATAGAAGCCAAGAATAAATGTGTCAAGGCCCAATACGACAAACATGTCAAGCCTCGCGTTTTCTCCGAAGGAGATTTGGTTCTCCTCTACGAACAAGATCAAGATATGCTAGGAGCTGGAAAATTCGAAGCCATGTGGTGAGGTCCTTATATCATTAGACAAGTTTTGGAGAAAGGATCTTACGAGTTAGTTGATTACGATGGTATCCCTTTGAGTGAGCCCAGAAATGGGTTTTACTTAAAGAAGTACTATGCATAAGATCACCTGTGCACGAGTACTTGTAATTTATTGTATCATACTTCTTGTGTGTTACTGTAGTATGTTTTTTCTTTATCTAGTCTCTGCCCTTATGTGACGTTGTGTTTGATTTCCAGATGTCAGAGTCTTCGCTACCCCACATTGGCTTCGCTGATGGTGCTAGCCATAGTACTTAGAACCTTTCTTCCACTGCTTAGGCAATTTATGCCCCTACAAATGAACTTATCACTCTACGAGGCATGTGCCTTTGCCATGCGACCAACAATATTGCAGAGTATAGCATCGTTATCGAATTATTATTTGATGCTATCTCACTCGGTATTCGTCACTTGGTTGGGCAACTTGATTCGTATCTAGTATTACTACAGTTAAGTAACGTCTATGCCATTCTAAGTCCTACTTTATTATGGGTATATTTTCAAATTCGCCTCTTGGAACGGTATTTTGATTATATTGAGTATCAACATATTCCTAGATGTCTAAATACATTAACTGATGCATTAGCTAATTATGTTTTAGACATACATTTGGTCCATTTATAGATCAATCAAATCAAGTATCACACAACACAAGATAAGTCGGTAGAAGTCGTATGTATATATAATGATCAAAAAGTATTTTACAAAAAAGTTTTGTCCGAGGACCAAAATTTCAAAATCTGAAGCTCATATATTCTATAAAGTGACATCATGGATGACGTTCATGGTAACACACGACTGCTTGGGCAACCCTACGAAGCAGTCAGCCAACAAACTCTGACACCCCCACCATATGACACTGATAACGTCGCGGAACCTCTCCAAGAGGCATGTCTGGAATGTCTGCAATCAAACCCTCTAAGTTTTGTTCCACTGCTTCATAATCTTCAGCGTCCCATCATGGCACTGGAGCCACCTCTCCTTGCCTCTAAATAGGAGAAGTACCCGGAGGTTGATAAGTCCCCACGTCTATGTCATCAAAAAAGAATTTTTGTAATTAGACCTCGGACAAACATAAAAAAATTTGCATATGATAAAATTCACAAAAACACTTAAAAAGTAAAAAATGTGTGTACCTCTTACCGATATATCCCCACTAAGAGCCCTCAGGTAGGGCCAATTCTAGATCCCCTCGAAAATCCAACCCAACATAGGCATAATCATCGACCATCAGCATTTGTGGTCACAACCAATCAAAAAAGGAATCATTGTATTTGATGATTGGTTCAGCTACATGTCGAGCCATGAGGTTACACCACCTCAGCATTCTCGGATCCTCTGGAGCCGGTAAACCACACTCAACCTGTAACCTCAGCAAGGGAACCCTCTCAAGAAAGAAGTACACTAACAATGACCCATACCCGAATTGCTTCAAGTCGCCTCTCCTGCATTTAGTCAACTGCCTCTTCACGTTAGGAAGGACTGTGTCTTCCCAATTAAAGACCCGAGGCTCAGTACACTCTATGGCATACTGAAATTAGCTATGGAGAGCCATGTGTGGAGCAGTGCTCCTAGCCATACGAGAAATGGTGAACAAAATAGTGTGAAGGGTCAAATCCTGGACCCCCCAAATGGCCACTTCTCCTTTGCTCCTTTCTGCCTCTGGAACACAGTACAAACGACAATATTCACTCATAGGCAGCACACCACCTCTGCTACCATTCAAGATAGCATGGTACCCACACCATGAAAGTCCTGTCAAGAAGTAAACTTCCTTGATATCCAAGGACAATGTGTGGACCCCTACGTGGAATACTTGTTGGTCCACATCCCACATATGCATGAGGTACTCCAATAGCCTGACTTGGGCCCTCATACCTGGGATCCGGAAGAATTTCAGGAGACCACAGTCTCACAAACCGACAACGATGTCCAGATTATTCCTGGCAATAGAATCATCTTCTTCATGCTCTCTTTCATGCCATTCCAGAACCATGGTGATAGCCAAATGATTGCGTAAGACACACAAGAAGAAGGTCAACAACTCTCTTCAGCACTTAGTACATTTTTCATTGGGCAAACTTTAAAGAAACTTTTCACATTGCGGTTCTTGCAGGTGCCCTTTTGGCACAATGAGAGGTTCTCGCAGGTGCCTTCGGGGCCACTTGCGAGAATGATGCATTCTCATAGGTCCCGTGTGGCTGGCCTGCGAGAATGCCTTAGCGTAAAATTGAGCCCTAAAACAAGCTCAAAAACATGAAATTTACCAGTGAAAATGAAAAATTGAACCATCAAAAGATAGAAGACAAGGAGCTTACCTCACTACTGGATACGGTTCGCCAAATGGATGCTCGTACCTCCCGCAATCAAACGCCAAAATTCAAAGGCAAAAGAGGGGTTTTGGGCTAAAATATGGGCAAAATTATAATGACTATGGTAAAAAGAACTTTTACCCACTTATATTTACTTTTACCATTTTTGTTGGTTTTTGTAATTGTTTTATTTATTAAAACCTAATGCCTAATACCTTTATGAGTGTGATTTTTTGCATGCATGATGACTTTGACGTTCATACACAAGGATACATATATTTTTTCTCTTTTTCATCGCATGTTTAAGTTGTTTTTCATGGTTTTTTGCACAAAACCTCAAGCTTGGTCTTTGTCCGTTCTCACGCTCGAAAATACATGAGAACGTGATTGAGCGCAGTTTTATCACTTTTTCGGGCTCAACAAGGTTATACGAAAAAGGAACCCCCTGGAGTCCTCTTTAAGCTCTTTTTAGACTCTCTAAACATGAAAATATTGCCGAGCGACCTTGCTATTCTCACGCTCGTTAAAGTATTTGAAGAAATCGTCTGTTGAGCGATAATTTATCTCTTTTTTGGTCTCATCAAACTACTTTACGAAAAAGGAACTAAGAGAGTTCTCTTTTAAGTCTTTTTCCAGAATCTATAATCATGAAAAACCTTCGAGTTTTCTCTCTTTGTACTCATTAAACAAACATTGAAAGACCCATAATGGGGCCGAACCACTCCTTCCTAGGGTTCGTTAAACATACTCCGAAGGACTCATCTGAAGGATGAGCTTACATCAACAGGCATATGTTATCCTCCTCAAGATTATGTAAAAATAAAGAGGTACTCGCCAGAAATGGTGGGGGGAAATTTGAGAAAGGGATGTGTTTTCATATTCATATTATTAGCAGTAAGTGTCGCTCTTGAACATGACACCCCCTTGTTCAATATTTGAAGCCAGTTTGGGAAATACATTTGTCTCTCATTCAACTTACTACAAGGTCATATCCTGAGTCATCTCTGACTCAATGTTGCCAAATCATTGGTCGTTTCATTCATATGTTCAAGAGAAGTTCATCTGAAACCTCTATTGAGTTGGCCATCTGTAGTTGTCCATTCTCTCTGTGTCGGCCTTCCCTGTGTCTAGTTCAACTTACATCATACTCTGTTCTGCCTTCAAAATCTATTACTCATTTCATGTCATTGATGGGGGATACTTCAAGGCCCTCCTGTGATGAGTTTTGTTCCGTCGACTCCAGCTCATTATCCAGAAACAAGACTTAGAAATTCTTTGGTACCTTGGAACTTTCATGCCTCAATGGCAGATTTTCATCATTAACCCTAATCGGGAGATTCCGTCGAATGTTCGACCTCAACTCATTTATTCACATTCGGTGGATTGTACTAGTGTACCTTGGGATTCATTGACATTAATGGTGATTTCCCTCGCACTTGTTAACGGTTTCATCAATGACCCGTAATCAAGTGGTTTCTACCATTTCGACTTCGGCACATGTAATCACATGGTTAGATTCGTACTTTTCAGTGACAGGATTGAATACCCTGGATCTCATCTCTTCGATCTAGGCTACAATATAATATGTATAATTTATTGACGCATAGATCCACTTTGTATGTCTCGTGGCTATGTCGTCTTAATTTAAATTTTCTTCCATGGATACACGGTGTATTCTTAGTGTCTATGCAATATTTTGATGGCATGGATCCACGGTGTATGATTGGTGGCCATGACCTATGTTTATGATGTCATATGTTCATGATCTATGTATGGGAATGCCTACCTCAGAACTAGTATGATATTTTGCAGATGCTTGGTTGTCGCAGGTTTCCAATTTTCTGACACACACATGCACTTTATAAAGTATTTCCACTGTCATTGATTTCGGCCTCATACTTTGGGGGGCATTCTATTACACATGATTTTAGTCATCTTGGAGATGTATTAACAATGGTGTACTCAGGTTCCCAACAAGAACTTTCTCTTGAGAAAAGTGGCATTTATCTCCTTCTAGAAAACATATTTTCAAAGTGGGTTCGCAGACTGCTTATAGCCTAGGGTTCCTCATCCAAAGGTTGAAGCTCCTATAAAGTGATCATGAATTTTCCTACGTCCTTGAGGCAAGACACATGGAACACATTACGGATATAGCTCCCCTCTGGAATCTCTATCTCATAGGAAACTTCTCCTACCATGTGCATGATTCTATAAGTTCCATAGAATCTAGGATTAAGCTTATCTACCCTAGTCTTCTTCAGAGATGACTGTCTATAAGGTTGTAGTCTCAAGAAAACCAAGTCCCAAAACTCCAAGCTATGCTCAATGTTTTTCCTATCTACACTCATCTTCTGTCAATTTTGCGTTATTTTCAGGTTATCTTCCAGTACCTTGACAATATCCTGACTCTCTATGATTCATTCTTTGTCTTTGGGAGCCCTGCTATCCCCAAAAACCAAGTCTATCAAAGTGGGAGCATTATAACGATACAATGCTTGAAAGGGTATCATGCCAATAGACACGTGGAAGGTGGTGTTGTAGAAATGCTCTCCTAGATGTAGCCACCTAACCCATGTTCTCTATTGTTCGCTCACATTCCTCAAGTACCCTTCAACCCATTTGTTGACTATTTCTGTATTCCCATCCATCTGAGGGTGATAACTGGTGTTGGGTGTTAACTTTTTCCCCACCAATATGAACAAATCCCTCAAGAATGTGCCAATAAAACGATTGTCCCTATCATTGACTATGTTCTATGGCAACCCATGAAGTCTGAAAACATCCCAAAAGAATAGATCTACCACCTGTACTACGTTTTAATATATCGAAATGGCATATAAATGTGCAAACTTGGTCAATCTATCGAACACCACATAGATACTGTCCTTACCCTGAAGTTTGTGTAGGCCTGTGATGAAGTCCATCGAGATGCTCTTCCATTTCTGCTCTGGAATGGGAAGCAGATAAAATAATATTTTTGGAAGGGTATGCTCTGACTTATTCTGCTGAAAAGTAACAAACTCAGTGATGTACCTCATAGCATCCTGTTTGAGGCCCTTCTAAGAGAACCACTCTCTTGTTGGTTGTGGAGCTTGATTATCTTCCTGATTTAGAGGTCTTTGTTTCCAACCATGTTTATACCCCATGAAGACTGTACACTACTCCATGCGAGGGGGTTGCAAGGGGGATTTACCCCCTTGTGGGGCACGAGGGGATCATTCCCCCATCTGGGGGGTCTATGGGAGAATCCACCGAATGAAAAATTTCCTTGTAAATGTATATTGTAATTTCATAGTAAATATGGACCATTCATTATAAGGTCTCATATATGATGGTAGAAGTTATGTTAGGGTATTTTACCTTGGAAGGAAACCATCTTTTATGAGGAAATTGTATTGCAGCTGTGTATCATTGTGAATATTGTATTCTGAGAGAGGAGACCGTGAGAGAAAGAAGACAAAGTTACAAAGGGTGTGTTGTAGGTTGTATCCCTTCATTTGCTGGATATTAATAAGGAAAGTACCTGGCAATTTCTCTAGTGGATGTAGCCCACACTAGGTGAACCACATATATCTGTGTCTTTATTGTATTGTGTATATTATGTGTTTTATTTCCACATTTATTTTATTTTATTGGTCCATGATCCTGTTTTTCTAAAAATTGGCATCGGAGTGAAAGGTAACTTGCAGGAAAAGACGGTTCCTGGTTCGATTGGGAGCAATGGTGGAAGATGGAAAGTTTAGGGTCGAGAAATTTAATGGTCAAAAATACCAATTATGGAAGTTGCAGATGGAATATTATTTATATAAGAAGGATCTATTCCTACCATTGGGAAGAATAGAAAAGAAGTCGACGGCCATGAAGGACGAAGAATGGGAGGTTCTTGACAGAAAGGCACTAGGAATGATAGGGATGAGCCTGGAAGTGTCGATTTCCTTCAATATTTCAAGAGAGAAGACAACGAAGGAGATTATGGATGCATTGGCTAAACTGTATGAAAAAACTTCGATGTCCAATAAGGTATTTCTAATGAAGCAATTATTTAATATGAATATGTTAGAAGGAGGGTCTATTGTTGATCATTTAAATGAATTTAATACGGTTACTAATCAACTAAGTTCTGTAAAAGTGGACTTTTATGATGAGGTCATGAGGCCTCTTCTAATCCTGTGCTCATTTCTTGAAAGATGGAATGGCTTGGTCATGGCTATAAGTAACTCTGTCTCTGGTTCAAATACTCTAAAATTTGACGATGTTGTTGGTGGTATCCTTATCGAGGAAATGTGATGGAAAAGAACATGTGAGACATCAGGTGATGCGTTAAACATGGATAGTAGGGGAAGACAAAAGGATAGAGGAAAGGGCTTAGGGAACTGTGGGAATTTTAGAAAGGGCAGATCCAAATCCAGACTGCGAAAGATAGAGTGCTAGAATTGTGGAAATAAATGACATGTGAAAAAATACTACAGAGCTCCAAAGAAACAAAGATATGGAAAGAGGGAGAAAAATTAGGAAGCAAATGTAACAGGTGATGTGTTATAATATGCCTTGAATGTTTTTGTAGATAATATTTTTGAGTCTTGGGTAGTAGATTCAGGGGATTCATTTCATTCCACACCCCATAGGAAACATTTTCAAGATTATGTTCAAGGTGATTTTGGACAGGTTCATTTGGGTGATGATGCACCATGAAATTTTTTTGGAATGAGTAAGGCACAAATAAATAAAAATAATGGAAAACAATGGTTGTTGAAAGAAGTAAGACATGTTCTAGATCTAAGGAAAAATATAATTTCAATAGGGAAGTTGGAAAGTGAACGTTGTATATCTATATTTACAGATAAGGCATGGAAGGTCACCAAAGGATCACTAGTGATAGTAAAAGGAGAGAAGGTAGGTACATTGTATTAATGTACTGGTAATATTGAATCTTCTATCTATTTAGCTTCTATAGGAGTGGATACAAAACTATGACATCATAGGCTTGGACACATGAGTGAGAATGGGATGCAGATACTTCACAAAAGGAATTTGTTTCCATATCTTAAACAAAATGATTTTGATTTTTGTGAGCATTGTGTTTATGGAAAACATAAGAGAGTCAGATTTCTCATAGTAGGAAAAGAAAAGAAGAGTGAAAGGTTAAAGATTTTGCATACATATGTATGGGGACCAACTCGGGTATCATCTCTTGCTGGATCTCATTATTATGTTAATTTTATTGATGATGCAACTAGAAAAACTTGGGTTTATTGGATTCGACAAAAATCTGATGTTTTTGACACTTTTAAGAAATGGAAAGATTTGGTTGAGAATGATACAAGCAAAAGGTTGAAGTGTCTCAGATCATAAAATGCATGTGAATATTGCAACAAGGAGTTTGATGATTACTATTCATATCATGGGATTCGTAGAGAGAAGACAGTTCCAGGAATGCCACAATAAAATGGCGTGTCAGAAAGGATGAACAAGAAAATCATGGAGCGTGCAAGGAGTATGAAATTGCATGGAAGGTTTCCCTTATAGTTTTGGGAATATGCTGTAAATATTTTGTTTACTTAATAAACATAGGACCTTCAATCTATTTGGATGGTGGAATTTCAAAGGATGCATGGAAAGGAAAAAAGGTAAACTACTATTTTGAAGATTTTCATTTGTGAAGCATTTGTCCATATTGATAAAGAAAATAGAACAAAGCTTGAGGAAAAATACAAGAAGTGTACCTTTATTGGATATGGTGTTAATGATTTTGGTTATCACTAATGGGATTATGAAAATAGAAAATCATTAGGTGTGGCGATGTCATATTCAATGAGAAGGCCATCTATAAAGATCAGTTGCATGGAAGGAAACTGGAAGAAGAAAAACCAGAATACATAGTGCTTGATGAGATCACTAAGAAAGAAATTCCAAAGGTACCAGAAAATCAAAATGTACAACAACATGTGAAATAGGTACCTTAAACTTCTGCAAGTGTTCTTAGAATATCTACCAGCTTAAGTAGACCCCTTGAACGATACTCTCCTTCATTGTACTATTTATTGTTGATTGATTCTGGTGAACCAGAAAATTATAAATAGGAAATGCAAGTAGACACTAAAAGGAACTGAGAGAAAGGCATGAAAGAGGAAATGGATTCCTTGGTAAATAAACAAACTTGGGAGTTGGTTCAATTTCCAGCAGGAAAAAGAGCATTGCAGAATAAATGGGTTTATAGGTTGAAGAAAGAAGATGGAGACAAAAAGTGGTATAAGGCTAGACTTGTTGTAAAGGGGTTTGCGAAAAAGAAAGGTATATATTTTGATTAAATATGTTATCCTATTGTTAAAATGACTTCAATTAAGAATATTTTAAGTCTTTTGGCGGTATAATATTTTCAAATTGAACAGTTATATGTAAAAAAAAAATTCTACATGGGGATTTGGATGAAGAGATTTATATGCAGCAACCACATGGGTGTTGAGGAAATTATATGAATTAATATTACTCAATCATTTTAAGAATTTACTTGGCTAAAGTAAAGTACACGGGAATATAACCCTACATTTATAGCCAACAACAATATGTATCCCAACTCACAAGTATTAATTACAAGTGCTTAGGCTAGTTTTTATCAACAAAAGCTTGCTAGAAATTAACATTTTATGTATTTTTTTCTGAAAATATTAGTTGCCGAGAATAATTATAAGAACAAGAGTAAGACACCAAGATCATAATCAATATATATGAGACATCAAGAAATCCTTTATTTCATTCCAGTTCACCAAAGAGTCATTGTCTTTACAAAAGTTCACACATAAATCTTTGATCAAAGTCAAACTTAGAAATCCCCAATGGAACATACAAAAGGACCTCTGACAAAAAACCAAAATGGAACTCTAAAACCTGGATGAGCTTGCCATAGATTGCTGCCCACTCGACTCTTCACAATATCCTTTATTAGTTGCTGAAAATAAGTTTTTACATATTTTTACCTCTAAAACTAAAACATTTTTCTTTCGGGATTCGGCTTCTCATAAGGTATAATCCTCGCTACAAGTCCAAAAAGACCGGTCCCAAAATCTCGAAATGATTTATTTTCATTAAAATATAGAGATCTCAAGTGTTATTAAAGTCTAGACGCACGTTTTATGAAGTACTTTTAATCATGACAAATTAAAACCATAAAGGAGTTAATTAACCATCTTATAACCATTCGGATTTGGGTTTACTCAGAACAATACGTTTTCAATACATTTTGAATCATGAAATCCTGATTCTCGATTTCCCTAAAGAAGTGGAAGTAAATCTTAATCCTGATTAATTAAAAGCTAATCCCATTATGGTTTTGGGATTCAGGGTTTAATGGTGACATACCTCAAGTAAGCGAGATCCCCAAAACCCTGAAACGGGAAGTCCTGACTCAAATAGCAAAGTTAAGACCTAAACTTTTCCCATAGCGATTTCGGAATTCGGGTTTTGGTGGCGATATACCTCATGTAAGGGAGATCCCTGAAACCCTGAAACGCAAAATCCCGACTCAAATGCTAAAGTTAAAATGAACTAATTTTGTTTCAATACATTTAATGGTATTTAAACTCAGGTATTTTCATTTATGAGTTCCATCAAGTGAGATTTTTCAAATTTTGATTTTAGAATCGCCGAAATACGACCATATTAATAATGGATAGCTGGAAATTTTTGTGACACCAATGCATATCTCAGAAATATTCTCTGCTTTAAATGTATTAAATTCTTGGCAACTGCATCGGTACTTTCACCATTAAATGAGTTAAAGGAAAATTAAATGACTTAAATGAGTTAAGGTTCTGTGTTTTGAAACTCATTTTCACTCTTTCTATCAGAAGTAAGTCACATATAGCCGAGCTTTCACACCTCTCTTATGTGGCAGGTTTTCATTCCAATACAAAAGTCATGGAACCAAAGAAGGCGCCCAAGAAGAGTGAAGATACAACTGATATTTCCAGCCTGGAGGGAGATGTCATATCCAACACCACGCCACATGCTATCGACTCGATTTAATCATGGAGACAAATTTATGAAAATCTGGACTACGAGATCAAAAATTCCCCTAACAACTCTGAGAATCACCTTCGGGACATAGCAGAATCATAACTTCACAAAGTTGCAACACACCCACAGCTCATGGCATACAATGACATGATCATTTGGGCTCTGGACAAGGTTGATATTCCAACGAGAATCATTTTAAATGATCAAGGGGCCGCTACTGGCTCATTTAGACCTGAACATATCTAGGTTATGTACAAACTCTCACCCAATCCTAAATTCATTTACAATGCCGAATTTGTAGTTGAATTTCAGAGAAAGGAATGCACTGAGGCAGACCAAACTTACCTTGATTTAATCAAAGGCTGGTGGAGATGTCCGTCAAAATTTAGGGCCGATACCTACAAAATTCATGCCACAACCTCTTTGAATGAGTATATGGTTTATGTAGCCATGATGTTGTGCAGACTCTTCGGAAAAAAGAATCCCTGTCATTTCCCTGCAGAATGGGTGCCCTTTTTAGAAGAAGCATCAGAAGGGTATAGTTTCAACTGGGACACGATTTTGTCTGATAATATAGCCCAAAAGGTTTCGGATTACAGAGCTAGAAGAGACCGAGGTCAACCAGTGGCCTTTTACATGTCAGCATACATCATGGATGCAATTTTTTTTATGACTCCATTCCCCCTGATAAATTGGGGTTGGAACACAACCTGCCTTGAACCCATTCACAAATATCACTCTGCATTGTGGGAAGAAAATGCAAAAAAATCGTTTTACAAAATTTTCCATTTCGTGGTAATACCAATGCATAAAATGTTTTTCGGCTGTGACCCTCCTTGCATTTCTGAAGTCGTTGCAAATAACCTCAAGCCAATAGCAGACTGGTTCGTTGAAGAAAGCTTCTCCTACATCAGGGTTTATGGGTGCTCAATACCTCCTCATGTGCTTCCAAAATTCCTCCCGAATAGACTGGTGTGTAGGGAAGTAGCACACCAAATAGTAAAAGGCGGTATCGGAATAGAGATAAAGGCAAATCAAAAGAAGTCTTGGCCAATCTTCACTGTGCACATCGGGAAATTTTCATTACAAAATTTGGGATATTCCAGGGTGGAAGCAGAAGCACTAGAAGAAGTTAAACTGTTAAATATTCAATACAAAAGGCATGACCCTTATCAACTAGTGAACAAACACTTGGTACATTGTAATATGAAAGCATATGAACATGAGGAGTCCCCTTGGGATTACATGTTAAAAGGCACCAAGTCTTATAAATAAGTGTTAGAACGAGTACAGACACTGTCATTCGACCTGCAAGCCATCTTTCGGACCTTTCATAGGCATAGACAGAGTGGCCTGCCCCAAGTACTTCAAGAAGAAGAAATCACCCTCCCCCAGGAGCAAGAAAGTGTTCCCCCAGTTTTTGAGTAGGAAGCACAGAAGAAGGGAAATCCCAAAAAAACCTCACAGGATACGGAAAGGCCTCCACAAAACAAAAAAGCCAAAGCAGAGAAAAGGTCAGGGAGACCTCCCAAGTCTGGTAAGCCTACTCCCCCTGCATCACCTGGTGTTGGTGTCAATACAACTAAGGTAGAAAGAGGGAAAGGATCTAAAGGGATAAGGAGTCCCATAGCTTCCTTAACCCCCTTACAGTCCACTTTTGGACTCCCACAGATAGAAGCCCTGTTTGTTGATGACCTTACCTCCATTCCCATAGATGAGATTCCTCCTGCAGATTATTTTTTCAGTAGAAAAAAGAAGGTTGTCCTGAAATAGGAGATGCATAAGAAGGAGGGGAATATGGTAAAAAAACATAAAGTCTTGATAGACGGACAAAATTTGGAGGAAGAGGATTTCGCTACAGAGATAGTAGGTTCCATGGGAGCCATGGAAACAACAAACTTTTTTACCATGGGAAAAATGAGAACTGGGATAAAGAAGAGTGATAAAATCATAGCACAGTTACAAGAGCAGTTAAAAAATGTTGAGGAGAACATTAGAGAAGAAATGAGTAAAAGCTTGGAGAAGACAAGGGTTGTTGAAAGGTTAGAGGTTCAATTACTCAAAACGAGCTTGGACGAGATGAGCCAACAAATACAAGCAAGTCAACTACAAATTACTCAGCAAAAGGAGCATGCAAGACAGTTACAAGCTAGATTAATATTGATGGAAGATCAAATTATAGATCTAAAATCTTTCCAGGCCTAGTCGTTGGAGGTGTATTCAAAAATAGAAGATGGACAATAGAAATTGATTTCCAAGATAGAGATTGTTTAGAATTACTTTCAAGAAGTAGATAATGCCTTTGGTAATATTATCCTAAGGGAAAAAGAAGCCAAAGCAGTGAGGAATACTCTCCAAAAGGCCATTATATATTCGACAGGTGAGGAGGTATCCAAAACTATGAAAGTATCAACCACAAAGCAAATCAGAGGTGACATCATGCTTAAGCTATGGGAAACCAATATAACTGAAATAAAAAGAATAGCCAAAGAAATCAGAGATGACTGTGAAGAAGTTTTTGATCTTTTAGACAAAGGGTCGTTAAATATTGGAAAGGGAAATTGTACAGGACTTCTAGGATAAATCAATATTGAAAGACATCAAGTAAATTTCAGGGAAAATTTGAGTGAAATCTAAATGGAAATTTCACAACTAAGAAAAATGGATGTCTCCCTTTTCGACAGGTTGTTAGTTGAGCCTAACTTAAAACCGCGGTCAATAAAGTTTGCAGATAAGGGAGTTGATGACCATATTTCCAAGATTCAAAGAAAGTTTTATCTGTTCGAGGCAGGAGACCTTCCAGAACCCCCCATAAACTTTACACAGTTCCTGGAGAAATGCATTAAATGTATTGAATCAAAAGAAGGAGAGTCATCAACAAAATAAAAGTATTTTTTGGAAGAGCTTTACTTCCAAGAAAATGGAAAAATGGAAAAGATCCTGCAAATGGTTTCAGATCTATTTTTTTAACAAATAGTTAGTCACTAGGAATTAGGAAATCACCAACCGTCTTAATATTGGTGGTTTTGTATAAATATAATTTTTCAAGACTAAGAAACGACTTTTTTCTGGAGCAAATTGTAAAGAGAAAATTTTCACTTTGCCAGAATTAATACAATATAGATTGAAGATTCCAGATCTTTTCAAGCATGAGTTATGTGTTTCTCTATCATTTCATCTTTTATTTCATACCTTCGTTAAATGCTTTCATGATGTAACTTCTATTGTGGTGATTAAACATTCAGATTATCTAACCATTTGTAGTTTTTCCTTTGTATCAGCTGTCAGCAGATATAAGACCTATGAACGTTTTAGAACTCTAAAATCATATAATTCTTCAAAATTATCATCTTTCTTTCTTCTATTATTATAAAATGAGATTCCTCTTAAATTGATTCCTCATTTTTTGTTATACAAATACATGTTTCTTTTTCTTTCTTCATTCCATGCACTGTCTCCTTAAATTTGACTCAGATACTAGAAAAGGCCTTCATTTCTGTTATACTATTAATCCATAATTTGGAAGTTTTATTCTTATTAATTCAAACCATAAATCTGCAACCCTTAAAAAGAAATTTTTTGACTTAAAACAAAGGAAATCCTTTGTTTTCATGATGGTTCCAGTTACTAGACAACCTAATATAGAACTCGGTCTATCTGATCAGACAAGTATTGCGTTAAACCTATTTAATACCATTTTATAAACATCAAATACACAGGTAGAACTTGAATGTTCATAGGCTGCAATCGAAAGGGATATTAGCATCCAAGAACAATGGGAAGCTAGACAAAGACAGTTAAGGAACCAACTGTGATCTCGCTTTCCATTAAGCTAGTATTTTTACCCATTAATTTTCTCTACCTTTTCGGATGCCTTGATGGTATACCTTAGAGCCTTAAAATATAAAATCAGGAACAACATCAGTCATGAAAGTTAATTCACAAATAGGAAATCCTACACAGACTATAAAAGAAATATCAACACCTCTGAAGAACAAGTGTCTGAATGATTTGATTCAACCATGAATATTGGTGTTTACAATAAGACCCTGTTATAACAAAAGATAATTAGGTTATGATGAATATATGAATGAATGAAAGATGAACTATCTCAACATAAACTCAAAGAGCAAACATTAGCATGCTTTGTGCTTCTATCCCCTCTTGCTTCTCCCCTTAGTTCAATTTTTAACTTTAGAATTGGTTAGAGTTGTTGAACTAACTTATTAGTTAAGCTAACATAAAACCTTAGCTAACTTTAGTTAAGGAAGGGGGGAAAAGTAATAATTAAATAATAACTAATAGGCAGGACCCCCTTGTAACTCCCCTAATGATAACAATCATCACATCATAACATAATCCATTTGTTAAGAAAACACACCCCTTGTGCCTCCCTTCAAACATATTTTCCTTTGGCAATTTTAGCTCATAAAACTTAAAAATAATTTAGATTAATACTCGTATATCCAAAATAAGACCTTCTATCAAAAATAAAACATGGTGTCCAAAATCCATGGAGTCCAATGTCATAAAACAATAAATAACATAAGAACTAAAACCCATATTTTCCTGTCTGTGAAACAACCTTCCCTTGGTTTTTGTTGTCACCTCTTGATTTCCTTTAAAATTCCTTGATTTGGGCAGAGCCTTTAGGATTTATCTCCCTAATAACATGGGAACAATCATCCCTCAGATTCATCCATAAAGACATGGATTTGTCAGAGTCATTCGAGGGTGGGGAAGGAGCAGTGACGACCTTTCCTTTATCTAATGCACGGTGGGCTTCAGTATTCAATCTCTTGTTGGTGTGGGAATATTGCACTGGTGAATGGTTATGGGAATCTTAGACAATGGGGTTTAAAGGTTGAGGAGTAGGGAAAGATAACTTTGGCTAGCCATGGTGTTGGGAGACATCTGGGTGGAAAATCTCCTGCCACCCATCATTTTCTAGGACTTCAAGTTGTAAAGAGACATGAGGAGGCACTGGTATATCGGGGGCTTGAGGGGCTTGGAAGGGAGGCCTTTCAAGCCTCAATTGGACTATTCCCTATCCAATCCAATTAAAGAATCCAACATGGAAACATTGGCCCAGCTCTTCAGAATCAACATCAAAATGAATTGAGAACCTAAGCCTCCTTGGGCCTCGATTCCAGTTACCTCTACCTCTGTTTCCTCGACCATGGCTTCCCCGAGTAAAAACACTCATCCTACATATGTTTACAATTAGAAAATAGTCTTTTAAATAACCATGAATGACAAATACTTAAAAAATATGAAATAGATTTGGCTCAGAATGTATCGGGCTCATGCAATCGAATACATACAAATTGTTCTAAAGTCAATCAATGAGCAGGGGTGTGGAAAAATGCTCAGGGATACATGAGGGTTTGTAATTAGCAAAAATATGATATGATGAAAGGGAAGAAATATGGTCACTGCTCAATGATAACAATAATCAATTGTAAGCAACCAATAAGCCTGACTGTGATCCACACAAAATTTTTCCACTTTTAGCCAATCTAACACAAAATTTTCCTTAGCTGTGATCAATATCAGAATAGGAGGTGAAATTAAACTTGATAACTATGAAGGAAATCACCTAGCCATGATTTTGAACAAAACCCTTCGATCAACACACAGTGGTAATAAAGAACTATTGCTCAGGAAGACTAACATTCCAACAAACTTAAACTGATACAAGTCGAACTATCTATTTTTCATTCAAATCCAAAATTCCACACAGTTGCAGCACTCGGGACAACACAAACCCACACAATTGAGCTAGAATCATTTCATAACCAGAGTGACATCAAGAATGGCCAAAAGAGACATACCTTTTAATCAAAATCTTTAAGACAAGGAGTGGTCAAGCAGTTTTGCCCTGCCAAAAATCTGGAGTGTGAACACAATAGCAAGATCAACAACAGTCTGACTAGGGTGGCAACCAATGGGAAGGGTAAAGGTGACGTGCAGTAAATGCACGTTGCCTCCACCCATATCTCATTTACTCCATAGTACATGCCAATGGGACTTCCATTAATCACCATTAATCAACCGAGGCATTGATAGTATCAATACATTTAAACCATAACATAATCCAAATCCACATAGTAATCCAACCATTTTCATTCACTTTTCCAAGTGTGCCACCCCTGTTACATTCCCGATATAAATCAAATACATCACTCAACCTCTACACAATCCAAACGACCATGTATAGCATCATCAACATTTAACCGAAACGCATAAAATGCAAGCCATCACTTCCATGAGCCACCAACATTATAACATATGTAAGTCATCCGCCAATTCCATTAATTAATACACAACCATTGCATTGTTACCTTGCCAAAGTGTGCCACCAAAATTTTCACCATATGCATATATAAAAGTATAATTAAACACTTCTATAGCCATTTCCTTGTAACTAAAGTTAACAATGACCAACAAATATTTATGCATGTAGTAATGCGGGAGTAGATTCCTTTGTACTCGTTGCAATACCTTGCCTTCTTTAAAAATTCCCTTAATGTGACTTTACTAATATGATGTTGTGAAGGTGTAGTAGGAACATTCATCATTAATGAATAACATGCTATAGTCACATGAAGGGATATCATCACGAAAACTCAACTTACATCAATAACAACGATATCCTCATCAACCATGTAAACCCTTGTAGCACATCATCATAATATTGAAAACAAACAGATATGATCTTCAAGAATCCAAGGGGGTCGCACCTACTTAGAATTATTTAGTCTTATATAATAATAGGCTTTAGAAACATTTTGTCGGTGAAACTACATTGATGTTTTCAATCATCAAAAAATTGATGACTCCACAGGGAAATTTTCTTTCAGCAGATTAGGACTTAGAACTGATGGTTTTCATTGTATGTATAATCATTTTCCTGCAATATGCTCTTGACTTGGAATTGGGCGACTTAGAGATTTTATCTTAATATCTCGATGGATGAAGAAATGGAAGGAAGAAGTGGGAAATAACCAACTCTTTATATGACAGCAGTGAAAACAAAAATTGCAATTTTCAAGGGTCCTTTAGAGATGATATCATGACATTTGTGTAAGCTTGATTGTTATAGAACAAAAATGCTTACAGGAGTGTCACTATGGAAAACATGATCCAACATCCTAATTCAATCACTCTAAAATATGATACGACCAAAACAACAGAAATAATAATGCACAAATCGAACAACAGCAGGGAAGATCGAACCATTCAGAAAGATGAAAAAAAAAAACTCAACTCAGAAGGTAGAAATAAAAGTGCTGTAAGCATAAAAAGAGCACAAAATTGGGAAGCATAACTAAACTACTAGAATACATAAGAATACCATTAGAAAAAGATTTTCATGTTGGCTCCTCACAATATTTCAAACGAGGACTGCTAACGATGTGGGAGTACCATTTTATCCGTAACCCTCTTAAAATTTTTGAGTTAGTGTCCAAGGAAAAAGTAATCTGGAAATGGCCTAACACTTGAAATCCTGATGTAGTGATCAACCCTTTGATGGGTACAATTAAATCAACAAGATAAGAATGGAAACTGATCGATTTAGTGAAAGTTGTGTGCATAGGCTTCCTCAAAGCGATACTTGTATCAAATAAGCCAGAGGGAAAGCAATTGTAAGACATAGTATTGAGATCAGTAGTGAGAGTGGTTTCGTGATAATTTGTCCCTTCCACCTTGATTTTATTGTAACCAAATAAAATGTCAAGTAAGGGTTCCAAGTATAACTCTATGATCTGTTGCTGAAAAATTTCCATATTGAGAGGTGGGAAAAGATCTCTTATAATTACTTTCCTGAAAGTCCGAAGACTAATACAAGTCCCTAAAAATCACGGGTCTTCGAAGAAGGCTCCCACTTTGAAAACCCTTCATGGTGGACTAAAAAAAAATTTCCAATCCTTAAGAAGTCTCCAAACTCCCTCTGAAAGGTTGCTTCCAGTACAGAGTTAACAAGTTTCTATTTTTTCCTAGTTGTTTTCATATTATGTTGAGAAAGACTTGAGAGGTTCATTTTGAATGACAACAAAAATTCTCTCATTTTTAGGGATGTCCTTCTCGGGTTCTTCATTCTCCAAAATGTATTAATGTTGTAGATATTGAAAAGCACAATCAGGCTAGTGAGTCAAGAGATGCTGAGTAGGAGAGGCTTCGAAGACAACTAATCAATCATCTATAGAATTCAAATCCTTCCTAACATGAGTGATGTTAAAGGATAGGAGACTCGAGACAAGTGTGTAAGTTTTAAACCTGTGAAGTAAAGAAAAGCATATAGATTCTTAAGAAAAACAAAATTTAATCAATGGCTCATTCACATAGTACACAGAGATTTATACCGGAAATCCTCAACTGGGAAAACCTTTCTTATATTCATTATATCGAATTTCAACATTCACTATAAAATATATACAATGTTTTTAGGTATTCCGTAGATACCAAAACCCTAATCCCTAAAACCGAGATTATTTTTAGTAAACCGCTAAAACTAGCAAAATCCGCTAAAAATAGCAAAAACTACCCAAAAAACAATTTTTGGGGCGCT
>JZKD02S1776757.1:1851316-1864583 GCA_000966675.3 Picea glauca
GATGCAGTTGTCGAATCTGACACGCCCACACACATGCAATGAATATAACACATACCCAACAAAGTGCCCAAACAGTTTGGGAATATTGTTCCATCAGCTTGTTTCTAGGAGGGAATGTCTTATGTATCAGGTTTACAACAAGCTCAAAATTTCCAAAAATTGAAAGGTGACCACAACCAAGATTAAGGTCATTCTCAATGCCTAACAACAAAGCTTCGAATTTAGCGCCATCGTTTGAGCAAGAAAACTCCAACCTGTATGAAAGATTATGAATCTTTCCTGTTGTTGAAACCAATATAATACCAGCCTCGTTACCCTTATTAGAATGTGAACTATCAAATTTCATATGCCACAATTCATCCTTTAAATCAATTTTTTCTAGAGGAATATAATCCTCTTCACCGAATATGGAATACACTCCTAGGTATTCTTCGATATAGTTTACACTAGATTTCGGAAAATTCTCTATGTAGGGTGAAATTCTTCCTTCTCTAAGGACTATGATATTCCTTCCATTCTGAGGAACGGATATATGTGTCCTTTTGAGCGAGAGGTATCCACCTGTTATGGATTTCCAATCTCTCCCCAAAATAATTGAGTAATTTATTACAGGCATATCGATCATCTGAATGGTCAGTGTTGTCCTTATCTCAGGGTGGGCACACAAAACCAAGGTTACATCCTTAATATTGCCTATGGTTGTTTGTTGTAGACTATTATAGGAGAGAATGCTTCTGGAATTTTCTTTTGTACAAGATAAGCCTAGCTCTTCCATAATAATATTTGACATCACACTTGGCCCGAAACTGCCTTCAATGAGGCAACAATGGGTAATTTTATCCATGATATTTACATAAATAAAGAATGGGTTTTTTTTACAGGGTATCTAAAATTATGTACACCTACTTTATTTACAAAAGAATCCTCTGTGTCTACCTCTTTAGAAAGACTGGCTACAACAGAAGCTTTTCCTTCCATGAATTGTTTCAGATGCATCTGTTGTTCAGGGACAACAACCATTTCTAAGATGGTTGCATATGCCTTAATGTTGGAAAATTAATTCAGGATATTGTACTTGGAAGAGGGGGGAGAGGGAGTGATTCTTTGACTCTAAGGAATTTTAGGATCCTGGGGTGTAGCAGTGGTTGACGACGAACTTTGGCTAGAAGAACTGGGAGGAAGGTCAAATTTTCCCTTTGGGGCATAGGCTTTATTTCTAGTGTTGATGACCATGACATCTTCTCGTTCAAAAAAATCTAGGACAACGATAGTGCCTTCTGGTCTTTTACCAAAGCTCTTGTCTCTGGCACTTTTATTTACCTCGCATGTGGTTTCTTCGTGGTGTTCCTTGCAAAAGTTACACCAACTCCAAGGAAGGATATCCTTTGGCTGGAAATTATTTTCAACTGGACTTCTAAAAGGAGGTAAAAAAGAGGATGAAGCTCCAGGGTTGAGAGGGTTGACAATACCTTTCTGCTCAAAATATATCATATGGTTTTTCATATCTTGTACCAGCTGTAAGAGAGAGAACGTATCCATCTGTCTAACTGATTCTCCCTGGGGTAGACCATTTCATTCAAATTGTTCCTCATACTCTGAGAAAGTGTGCAGAGAAGAACCGATATTATCAATGGCCTTTTCTTCAATCCTGTGATGGTAAGGAGAAGGTAATGAATTGTAATAATGCATGAAAGCGGCTTGGTTCTGAGGGCAGATAAGTTCAGGGATTTGATTATACAACTTGGTGAAACGTAAGTTGAAAGACCTGATGGTCTGACCATCCTTGTAGGCAACGTTATTATACTCCCTTAACTTCTCGGCAATGCTTTTGGGTTGCCCATAAGTAGACAAGAACCAATAAATCAACTGCTCCCAAGTAGACAGGATCCTAGGGGGGAGGTAAAAAAAGTCGGACACAACCTTTCCTTCCAAGAAGTTGATGAAAAAGCGCATGCAAGTGTCATTTTCATTAGCCCCTATGTTATGAAAAGCATTAGAGAATTCCACTAGGTGTTCATTGGTACTGACAGTGTTATTTCCTAAAAACTTAGGCATATTATCTTTAAACTTCAGATGCAAGTGAGTAGCAAGAGCCAGGTTAAGAGGAGAGGACACATACCATTGTGTAGTTATGGCATCTTCTTCGAACTGAAAAATTCCATAATTCTTAATGACTTTGGTGGGGTTCGTAGTAGATTGGATGGGGATATGGTGGATGTACAAGCTGTCGATCACAAACGATTATGAAGATTGGGAAGACATAGCACTTCCTGTGCCACCAGAGCCACCACTAGATGCCATATTGTGGATGATAGATGAGGAAAAGGAAGATGAGTTGGATGAATCAGATAAATTTCTCCTTAGAGAACTTTGTTGGGTAGATAACACAATGTTTCTCCTTCCTATTTCAGCAATAGGATTTACTTCATGTGACAAGCCTCTTCTTCTTCTAGAAGCACGAGAATATAAGGACATGAAAGAAAGGCCAAAACTGAAGAACAAAAAAGGTTATTGCTGATTTCTGGGCTTCCTACGTCTAACTTCCAATTGTTCTTGGACACTAATATCTCTTTCAATCTCTACCCAAGAACAGTTAAGATCTGCACGGGTCCTAGTAGTGTCTAAAATAGTATAAAACAGGTTCAAACCAATGTTGGTCTGGTCTTGAATACCGGGCTCAAAATTGGGTTGCCTTGTGACAGGAACAGTCATTAATATCAAACAGTCCAAGAATCAAAACAAAAAAAAATAAATATGTATCTATGGAAATTGAGCATAAAAATTAACCAGAGAGATATCAACGATCTCCCTAGTATGGTTGCCAAATAAATGTTGAGGAAAAGATATGAATTAATCTTACTCAAGCATTTTTAGACTTTACTTGGATAAATTAAAGTAGACAGGAATATCACCCTACATTTATAGCCAACAAAAATATGTATCCCAACTCACAAGTATTAATTACAAGTGCTTAGGCTAGTTTTTATCAACAAAAGCTTGCTGGAAATTCACTTTTAATGTATTTTTTTCTAAAAATATCAGTTGCTCAGAATAATTATAAGAACAGAAGTAAGACACCAAGATCATAATCAATATATATGAGACATAAAGAAATCCTTTATTTCATTTCAGTTCACCAAAGAGTCACTGTCTTTACAAAAATTCACACAGAAATCTTGGACCAAAGTCAAACTTAGAAATCCCCAATGGAACATACAAAAGGACCTCTGACAGAAAACCAAAATTGAACTCTAAAAACTGGATCAGCTTGCCACAGATTGCTACCCACTCAACTCTGCACAATATCCTTTATCATTCATGAAAATTAATTCACAAAAATACAAGCTTACACAGACTATCAAAGATAGATCAACACCTATGAAGAACATGTGTTTGAATGATTTGATTCAGCCCTGAATATTGTTGTCTACAATAAGACCCTGCTATCACAAAAGAGAATTATGTTGTGATGAATATGAATGAATGAAAGATAAACTATCTCAACATAAACTCAAAGAGAAAACCTTAGCATGCTTTGTGCTCCTATTCCCCTCTTGTTTCTCCCCTTAGTTCAACTTTTAACAATTTAGAATTGGTTAGAATAGTTGAAATAATTTATTAGTTAAGCTAACATAAGACCTTAACTAACTTTAGTTAAAGAAGGGGGGAAACTAATAATTATAATAGGGTCATAATTAAATAATAAATAATAGGTGGGGCCCCCTTGTAATTCCCCTAATGATAATGATCATCACATCATAACACAATCCATTTGTTAAGCAAAAACACCCCTCGTGCCTCCCTTCAAACATATTTTCCTTTGGAAATTTTAGCTCATATAACTTAAAAATAATTCATATTAATACTCGTATATCCAAAATAAGACCCGTTATCCAAAATAAAACATGTTGTCCAAAATCCATGGAGTCCACTGTCATAAAACAATAAATAAAATAAGAACTGAAACCCATATTTTCATGTCTCTAAAGCAACCTTCCCTTGGTTGTTGTTGTCACCTCCTAATTTCCCTAAAAATGCCTTGAGCTTGGTAGAGACTTTAGGATTTATCTCACTAACCACATGGGAACAATCATCCCTCAGATGCATCCGTGAAGACATGGATTTTTCAGAGTCATCGGAGCGTGAGGAAGGAGCAGTGGTGACCTTTCCTTTATCTAATGCATGGTGGGATTAAATATTCAATCTCTTGTTGGCGTGGGAATATTGCACTGGAGAATGGTTAGGGGCAGCTTGGACAATGGGGTTTAAAGGTGGAGGAGTAGGCAAAGATAAGTTTTTTCAGCCACGGTGTTGGGAGACAGTTGGGTGGACAATCTCCTGCCACCCATCATTTTCTGGTACTTCAGGCTGTAAAGAGACATGAGGAGGCATTGGAATACCAAGGGCTTGACGGGCTTGGAAGGGAGGCCTTTCAGGCCTCGGTTGGACTATTCCCTATCCAATCCAATTAAAGAATCCAACATGGAACAATTGGCCCAGCTCTTCAAAATCAACATCAAAATGAATTGAGAACCTAGGCCTCCTTGGGCCTCAGTTCCAGTTACCTCTACCTCTGTTTCCTCAGCCATGGATTTCCCGACTAAAAAAACTCATCTTGCATATGTTAAAAATTAGAAAATAGTATTTTAAATAACCATGCATGGCAACTCGTTAAAAAATATGAAATAGATTTGGCTCAGAATGTATCAGGCTCATGCAATCCAATCCATACAAATTGTTCTAATGTCAATAAATGAGCAGGGGGTTGGAAAAATTCCCAGGGATACATGAGGGGTTGTAATTAGTGAAAAGATGATATGATGAAAGGGAAGAAATATGGTCACTACTCGATGATAACAACAATCAAATGTAAGAAACCAATAAACCTCACTGCGATCCACACATAATTTTGCCACTTTTACCCAATCTAACACATAATTTTCCTTAGATGTGATCAATATCAGAACAGGAGGTGAAATTAAACCCGATAAGCATGAATACAATCACCCATCCATGATTTTGAACAAAACCCTTTGACCAAAACATAGTGGTAATAAAGAACTATTGCTCAAGAAGACTAACATTCCAACAAACTTAAACTGATACAAACTAAACCATCTATTTTTCATTCAAATCCAAAATTCCACACAGTTGCAGCACTTAGGACAACATAAACCCACACAAATGAGCTAAAATCATTTCATAACCAGAGTGACGTCAAGAATGGCCAAAAGAGACATACCTATTAATCAAAATCCTTAAGGTGAGGAGTGGCCGTGAGGTTTCACCCTACCAAAAATTTGGAGCGTGAACACAACAACAAGATCAACAACAATCTGACTAGGGTGGTGATCAACAGGAAGGGTAAAGGTGACGTGCAGTAAATGCACGTCGTCTCCACCTATATCTCATTTACTCCATAGTACATGCCAACAGGCCTTCCATTAATCACCATTAATCAACCGAGGCATTGATAGTATCAATACATTTACACCATAACATAATCCAAATCCACATAGTAATCCAACCATTTGCATTCACTGTGCCAAATGTGCCACCCCTATTACATTCCCGATATAACTCAAATACATCGCTTAACCTCTACACAATCCAAATGACCATGTATAGCATCATCAACATTTAACAGAAACATAGCATAATCACCATAAAATGCAAGCCATCACTTCCACGATCCATCCACGAGCCACCGACATTATAACATATGTAAGTCATCCACCAATTCCATTAATTAATACATAACCATTGCATTGTTACCTTGACAAAGTGCGCCACCAAAATTTTAACCATATGCATATATAAAAGTATAATTAAACACTTTTATATCCATTTCCTTGTAACTAAATTTAATAATGACCAACAAATATTTATGCATGTAGTAATGTAGGACTAGGCTCCTTTGTACTCGTTGCAATACCTTGCCTTCTTTAAAAATGCCATTAATGTGACTTTACTAATATGATGTTGTGCAGGTGCAGTATAGGAACAATCATCATTAATGAATAGCATGATATAGTCACATGAAGGGATATCATCACGAAAACTCAACTTATATCAATAACAACGATATTCTCATCAACCATGTAAACCCTTGTAGTACATCATCATAATATTGAAAATGAATAGATCTGATCTTCAAAAATTCAAGGGGGTCCCACCTACTTAGCATTATTTAGTCTTATATAATAATAGCCTTTAGCAACATTTTGCGGGCGAAACTGCGTTGACATTTTCAATCGTCAACAAGGGGTATGAGGTAAAAGGGAAGGAAAATTTGGTATGCAGGCTGAAGAAGAGTTGTTATGGCCTAAAGCAAGCTCCAAGGCAGTTGTATTTGAAGTTTTATGGGTTTATGACATAACAAGGTTATAATAGATGTCATTTTGATCATTGTGTTTATTTTGAAAGGCTAGAAAATGGAAGCTATATTATCTTTCTATTGTATGTAGATGGCATGCTTATTGCAGGTTATAATATGCAGGATATAAATGTGCTCAAGAAGAAGTTAGATAATTCATTTGCAATGAAGGATTTGGTTGCTACAAAGAAAATCCTTGGTATGAGAATAACAAGAGACATGAAAAATAGAAAATTGACATTGTCTTAGGGTGAGTACATAGAGAAGGTGTTGGAGAGGTTTATAGTGCAGAATGAAAAACCAGTTAGTACACATTTGGCCAACCATTTCAAATTAACCAAGGAAATGTGTCCCAAAACATAGGAGGAGATATAATACATGTCCAGGTTCTCTTATTCATCAACAATTGGCAGCTTGATGTATGTGATGATTTGTGCAAGACCATATATTGCACATGTAGTGGGAGTTGTGAGCAGGTATATGGAAAATCCAGGTAAATAACATTGGTAGGTAGTAAAGTGGATTCTTAGGTATTTGATAGGTATTTCTACTCATGCATTGTGTTTTGGAGGTTCAAACACTGTTCTACGGGGATATGTTGATTCAGATATGGAAGGTGATAAAAATAGAAAGAGGAGCACCACAAGGTATGTTTTTAATGTAGGTGGAACAAAGGTAAGTTGGATTTAAAAACTACAAAAGTTTGTTGCACTTTCAACAATAGAAGTAGAGTATGTTTTTGCTACATAGGCTAGTAAAGAAATTATTTGGTTACAGAGGTTTATGGAGGAATTGGGAAATAAGCAGGAGAATAAAAGGTTGTATTGTGATAGTGAGAGTTTCATTCATATTGCAAATAAATTATCCTTCCATTCAAACACTAATCATATACAACTTAGGTACCATTTCATATGATCTGTCTTGGAAGATGGACATTTGAAGTTGGAAAATATACATACTAGCTAGAATATTGTAGACATGTTAACAAAGGGAGTAACCAAGGAGAAACTGAGTTCCTGCTCAATTTCAGTTGGCCTTCAAGCATGAAGGTGAAGATGAGAAATTTTCCAGGTCCAAGGTGGATCATATTCCAATAGGTACAACAACAATGGAGTTGTTGTGATTAGTCTCCAAGTGGGAGATTGTTGGTTGTGGAGCTTGATTATCTTCCTAATTCATAGGTATTTGTTTCCAGCCATGTTTATACCCCATGAAGACTATAAACCTCTCCATGTGGGGGGGTTGCAAAGGGGGATTCCCCCCCGCTCTGGGGTCCAAGGGGCTCATCCTCCCTGGTGGGGGGTCCAGGGGCCAACGCGTGTTTGGGGGCGAAGCCCCCGAAGGAAAAATTGACTTGTAAATGTATATTGTAATTTCATAGTAAATATGGACCGTTCATTATAAGGTCACAGATATGACGGTAGAATTTATGTTAGGGATTTTTACCCTAGAAGGAAACCCTCTTTTATGAGGGAATTATATTGCGATTCTGTATGATTGTGAATATTGTATTCTAAGAGAGACTGTGAGAGAAAGAAAAGTAAGTTAAGTGGGTGTGTTGTAGGTTGTATCCCTTCATTTGTTGGATAATAATAAAGGAAGGACCTTGCAATTTCTCTGGTGGACATATCCCACACAGGTGAACCACGTATATATGTTTCTCTATTAAATTGTGTATCTTTTGTGTTGTATTTCTGCATTTGTTTTATTTTATTGCTCTGCGATCTTGTTTTTCTAACGTCTCTGATCTGTCTGTAGGTTTTGAAAAACCCCTGGTGACCGGCTAGTGGAGAGTCATGGATTTCTGCTACGATCTTGTTTTTGAGCCCTGAACCTGGTACTAAGTAAACTCAGTCCCTGTAGAATATGACATCATCGATGACCCTGTACCTGTCGTCTTGAACCTTACCATCCATAATATCACAATAGGACTTGCTTTTGGAATATTCCACTAGCAAGTGATATTTCTAATCCACTAAAACATCAATCAAAGAACATGTTGCAAGCCTCCTAGATAGTGCTTCTGCCACAATGTTCTTCTTTCTTTTGACATACTATATGTCAAAGTCAAAATCTTACACCTTTGTCACCCATTTTTGTTTACGCTCATTGAGATCCTTCTATTCAAGGAAATACTTTAAGTTGTTATGATCCATTTTGACTATGAACTTTCTACCCACCAAATATTGTCTGAACTTAGTCAAGGCGTGCATGATCTCCAACATTTCCTTGTCATAAATGGAGTATAGCATTTCAGGCTGACTAATCTTCCTTCTCTCGAACACAATGGGATGTCCTCCCTCCATCAAAACTTCCCCAATTCCCTCGTCAGATGCACCACACTCTAATACAAACGACAGTGTGAAGTCTGGTAATGCCAATACTGGGCATGTGCCCATGATTTCCTTCATGTGATCGAAGGATTTATGTGACTCATCATTCCAGATGAAGGCTCCCTGTCTGGTGAGATCTGTAAGTGGTGCTCCCAACTGAGAAAAACCCCTAACAAACTGTCGATAATAGCTATATATCCCAAAGAAGATTCTCAACTCTATCACATTTTTGGGCATTGGCCAATCCAGAATGGCCTTGATCTTTTCTTAGTGCACCTATACCCCTTGAGCACCGATAATGTAACCCAAGTAAAGGATATTTGTCATGTTGAATTCACACTTGGACTCTTTGGCGTATAATGATAGTTCCTCCATGACGTCAAGTACCTCATCCAAGTGCCTCAGAAATTCCTTCCATGTCTTGTTGTAAACCAAAATGTTGTTGAAGAATACCAAGACTGATTTCCTCAGCTGATTCATGAATATGTGGTCCATGCAAGACTAAAATGTAGCCATTTCATTTGTTATCCCAAATGGAATAACCAGGAACTAAAAATGACCGTAGTGGCATTGAAATGTCGTCTTCTCTATGTTCTTCTCTCAGATGCTGATTTGATGATATCCAGAGTGTAGATCAATCGTCGAGAAGAAAACTTCCCCATGTAGTTCATCCATCAGCTCATTGATGTGAGGGATAGAATATTAGTTCTTGATAGTTTTCTTTTTCAAGGCCTGGTAGTCTATACACATCCTCATAGTACCATTCTTCTTCAAAACTGAGACAACTGAGAAAGCGAATGGATTGTTTCTAGGTATGATGTGTCCCATTCCTAGCAATTCCTTAATTTATTTCTCTATCTCATCCTTGAACCTATGATGATTATGATAGGGTGTTGTGATCATGTGTTTATTCCCCTCCTCCAAATCAATGATCTGTTCAAACCCCTTGCCAGGTGGTCTCCCTGGTGGAATCAGACCAAAAACCTATTGATGTCACCCCAATAAGGTCCTGATCTATGTATGATATTGTTTTTGACCTTCAAAATCCCTCTGTGTAGTTATCAAACACTCTACAACATACACTACATCCCCGTGCCTAAACATCCTCTCCATCCTCTTGGCTGAAACTGTCCTAGGTGCCCCTATCGACATGCTCCTCAACAGAATCCTCTTCCCCTCACTATATTTGAACCCCATCTCTAGGGTTTGGTGGTGATATTTCCCAAGGTGATCAACCACTAGACTCCCAACACCACATCTATGTTAGATAGGTCAAATACATAAAACGTGTCTCTAACGGTGTAGTTACCTAGCTTTATCTCCAAGTTCGGGACTCTGTCTAGACACTCCACTATGTGGCCATCTTCTACTACAACATAAAACCCATCAAAATCCTCTATTTGAAGTGCCCACCTCGACACAAATGAAGAATGAATGAAGTTGTGGGTGGCCCCACCATCTATCAGAGAAATTACCTGTTGTTCCTGAATAGTCCCTCTGATCCAGAGGGTGTCATACTTGGGAATACCAGAAAGGGTCTTAATGACTCCTCCCTTTGCTAGTGTCTTTCTGTTATCCTTCTCATGAGGCTATGGTACTACTAGTGGTTGGGTCCCTACCGGTTTCAGTGGTCTCTGGGGAGGCTACTCCTCCGCCTGTGATGGATCCTCCTCTGAGCTAGTGGATCCATTATCCTGTTCCTCCTCATCACTATCCACACTATCTAATGTCACCTCAATATAATGGATCTCTCCCTTTCCCATGCACCTATGGCCTAGGACCCAAGTGTCCTTGTAGGTGAAGTAAATATTCTTCCTCATAAGCTCTCGCCTCATCTCATCGTTGAACTTCTCCTTCCCCTTCCACTATGTCTGGAATGGATTCTTGTCTCGGTCCTTCCATGGTATGAAGGGTTTGGAAAAGGTTTTAGTCTTTGGCACTGAGTATGCTATATCTCGAGTGCGTAAGATGGAATCCTGTAAGGTGTGAGGCCTGTATTCCTTCACCCATCCTCTCAATGGTTCTGTGAGCTCCTCTGTGAACAACATAATCAACCTGGGCCCTCAAATATCTGTCACTGCCACTACTACCTGCTAAAACTATGTGATGAATGCCTCTGAGGTGCCTGTTTGTCTAAGCTAAGACAAGTCCTTGAAGTGGATCTCTGGAGCCCTCCTGTCAAACCTGTCCATAATCATATCTGTGAATGCCCTATATGAGGTGATGTGACTGTGACCCAGTGTCACTAGTCCTTGATTTCACCACTCGTGTGCCTCACCCTCCAAATGTAGGGTAGAAAAACTGATAGCCTCTGTCTCGTTCATCTGGTTGATCTTGTAATACGTGTATATATTTTGTACCCAATCTCTAGCAATGCATTTGGATGATCCATCAAAATAAGGTATGGTAAGTTTACCAACTTTATGGATGAAATCCATTCTATGCCCCTACTGTTGTTGTTGTCCTCCCCTATGAGGATCTCTAGGGTGATTTTTGAGTCTGAGTCCACATTACTTGACCAGGGTCATGTCCTGATGGAATTCACGGTCCATTGTTGTGTACTCCCTCATGTACTCTACAACGTCCTCTATCTGAGTGGGCTTCCTCTGTGCTATGGGATATTATGCTATTGTTGGGGGTTCCCTCTGAAAACTGGGGAATAATGGCATGGGTATCCTACTCGAAGAGGTATATGTGTGAATAGGTGACTGGGGTCTACTACCTTCCCCTGATTTCCCTTGTTCTTCATGTGCGGCTTGTGTGCCTGATGTTCTCCCTATAGCCAATCTATCAATGATCTATGCCAAGAACTTAGTCATGGCCTGGTGAATGATCACCATATTGCTAATAACCTGCATGAAAGTTTCATTTGGGTCCATGGGTTCTTTTCCACTGCCTTCTAGCCTCTCAAACCTATCTCCCATCATCCTCTCTTCTCTTCTCTTTTCTTCCCTCTACACATCTTCCTCTTCCTCTGAACTGGGAGTAAAGGAAGGAAAATCTAGTCTAGGCATCCTCTCCCCATGTCTTTTGTAAGTGACGTATTATTCAACTATTTTCTCACAGCCCTATGGGTCACCTACTAAACTCATTGTCTTTAGTCACAGGCTGGAAGGACTAGATCTCTAATACCACTGTAATATCCCTGATTTCGATGATTGGACTAGGTGACTAAACTATCCAAAATATGATACTGAAGTTGATACACTTTGAGTTTCTAGATGTGTTTATTAATTGGGTTTTAACATGCGTAGTGTTTTTACATGTGTGTTTCAGGTAAAGAGTTTTTTAACAACATATGAATAAGAATGCAAATAAATAAGGACACCAAACACTGCAATACTATATTATGTGTTCTGAGACTGATTACAATTTTTCATGCGGCTCAATAAAATAGATCACTCAGCTAGATAAACTACAAAAGGATTTGAGATGGAATACAAGAAATAAGCAATAAAAATGATACCCATAAAGTAGAAGATTGTTGTTGGATAGAGATGTGATCTGGAAGATCTATTGCAAGCTATGACAACTCATACATAAATTGTTGCAAGACTGGGAAGTTCATGTTGGTGGCTAAAACCTAAGATCTGACTGGAAACTATACCAAACAATGCACCGTGTTCTTACACATAGTCCTAGAGACTGACCAACTAAATATTGACCCTATGATGATCGATATGGACCCTAGATGGATCCCCTTAGGGGAATGTGCCCCAACTACTATTGGCAAGTGCACCCTAGAGATTCCACTGGTGGAATCTTGTTGGATGTGTCTCAATCTGAGCACCCTAGGATCCTCTGAAATGGGTAGGAAGGATTTCCTTGGATCTGATTTGATGACCTCTTGGGAATCCCAAATGCGTCCTCCACAACTGTCGCACCCTCACTAGTTGAATAATGCATCCAATATTATTTCTCTGTCGGAATATGATGAGAAACCAAAAAATAGATGCATCCATCCCTCCTCTCAACTTGGTCGGAAGGGAATCACTGGATTCTCCCTAACTGGGACAAGTCAAATCAATTTGTCTCCTCAGAAGTGCACCCTCACCCTGAATAAGTGTGCCCTCACTGCTAGAACCTGTATAACTACTACTAAAGTATGATGGAATATCTAGATGATCTTCCCGATGACTAGGGTGTGTCTCTCAACACCGAAATCAACCTTTGGGTGTCTTCCTCTTGGAATCCACAAAGTTATGGTTTGCCTGAACCTATGAAGTCACCTCTCTCTTCAACTGTCAACTCAAAATACGCATCATCATGAATTAGGTCTCTTTTCCTCCTCATATACTCACCAGAAACCTAATTCGTTGTTGACTCTACTCTTAGCACCTCACTTAAGTGCTTTCTCTATTTTTATCTGAAAACCACTTAAAAGCGCTTTTTAGTCTTTTTTAGCTAAATGTCACTTTCGAATTATAACCTCATCTATTGAAGTGACCTCTAGTGACCTTGTTTACCCTTGTTTGGCCCTGGCTATAGTCTAATGGGGTGGTTTTGACTACTAAGCCCTCCTCTTTGGATCTCATATATATATATATATATATATATA
>JZKD02S1776757.1:1870799-1886119 GCA_000966675.3 Picea glauca
TTTTTTAATTTTTTTAAATATTATTTAATAATTAAAAGAATTTTGAAAACAAATTGTTAAATTTTTTTATCTCAATTTATTTTAAGGCAAACATTGAAAACGAACGAAGGATTGATCTTTTGTATATAATTTTTTAAAAAATTTTAATATTTAAAATAATATTTTTCATAATTTTTTAATAAATTTAAAATTAAAATAGAAAAGAAAAATTTACTTCGATGTGATGTGTTGCATTAATGTAAAGTTTGGACATATAGCAAGGAAACATTTTTTCTTGCTAGAATCTAACATTCTCACGGTGTCACATAGTTCATGAAAATATTTTTTCCTATAATGTTACGTATCATATGAAAATAATTTTTTGTCCAGACCATGTAAAATGTATCATATGAAAAGAGTCGCAAAAAGTGTGAGGTATCAGGCTTTGCACAGGTATAGGGCGAGATATGGGGTTGATATGGGGAAGATTTAGATTTAAGTGCCATTTGGAGAGAATAATGTTTTAACTGGGATCACAAGGAAGATCTTCTTCGGACCATTGTTGTGATCTTATGGTTTCTTGAGTGCTATCGTATATCTTGGACCAGACATAAGTTTTTGGAAAGTGCTTGGAATGAAAAACTCTTCTACTTCTTTCTGGAGAGTGCTTGGAATGAAAAAAATCTGGAATGGGTGAATTGTCGGCCACATTGGGGTACTCTGTTATTATGGAATCTTATTTTCAGGGGGAAAAGCGACGGTGGTGGAGCCTCTTATGAAAATTTCATGCACAGCTAAAATCCAAAATCATCTTGTGGCTCACACTGAATAACAAATTGTTGACATGGGAAGTTGGATTAAAAAGGAGCTGGGTTGGACCCAATAGGTGTCCTCTGTGCAAGAAAAATGAGGAATCCATCTCACATATTTTTTTGTTTCATGCCCTTATACAGTGTAGTTTTTGAGGATCGCAAGCCTTGAATTCAAGTAAAAGGCTATTTGGTCGAAGCAGGGGTTGGAAGATTAAAAAAAAAATGGCTGGAGGATAAATCAGTTAAGGATTTTGAAGCGTTTCCAGGTATTCTTGTCTATGGCATATGATGGGCTCGCAATTCTAGCATTTTCAGAGATGTGGACATTCCCCATGAAGTCATTGTTGGTTTAATTCTCAAGCTCTTGAAGGAATTCAAATTTGACCCAAAGATTAAAAATCTGAGGGTCCTAGTTATGCCTGATTTAGATTTTGAAATCCCTTAGGGGTATTTTAATGGCTCTAGTCAAGGCCATCCAACGATTTGTGGGGTCAGAGCTGTTTTATTTCTAAATCAGAGCTATTATATGCATATTAGATATGCTCCAGGTCACGTCTTGAAAAAAATAGACCAGATTTACTCGCCCTTAGGACTCTTCTTTCAGAGGCATCTAAGAAGGGAGTTAGAAAGCTTCAGGGGTTGGGGGATTCAAATTTAGTTATTAACTAGGCATCTTAAAAATATTAAGTGGTGAATGCGTGTCTCGGTCCATTGTTTAATGATATTCATGACTCTATTTAGTCATTTAACTGCATCCCTTTCAAGCACATTTATAGAGAACTCAATTCAAAGGTGGATTCATTGTCAAAGGAAGTTTTGTCTCTCCTTGTAGGGTATTTTGGTATCTACGAGTTTTTTAATGGGGTAGAGACCAAATCAATGGATTTCTAGTTTTAATTTCCTTCCAAGGTTGTGATGTATTGAATAAATTAGGTTTTTTTGTGTGTGTGAGCTTGTTGGTATAGCATAAGGTTTATTATCGCTAATTTTCTGACTCAAAATGGGTTTTTTGGTATTGAAGTAATGATGCTTTTATCATATTTCAATATGCAATATTTTTCAAGATGTACTAGAACAAGTAAGATGTCTAGGAGCGTCGCATGGGGCTCTGTGTGACACCCTCAAGTCATCCAGTGGGGCCTCACGTGACGACCCCATGGCGTCGCTCTAGGCTTCCTTGATTTTGGCTCGACCAAATGCACAGGGGTTATTTAGTACTTATCTGGGTCAAGATTGCTCATTGGATGGTTGAATAAATCTCCACATTGAGCTCACAACCTACTCTTGGATGAAGGTTTCCTCCTCAAGCTATCCACACTCTTCTCTTGCAAGTGAAGAATGAGTTTTTACCAAGGTGAGTTTTCTTTTATAACTCTTTTGGGCAATAAAATATTCATTTTTCACTATGAGACCAAGAAAGTGGGTTTTATTTTTATTTGAGCTCATTTTATTTTCATGCCATTTTTACTTTAATAGACCTAGGAATCGAGTTTACATGTGCTTGACAAGATTCTAGGGACTTTTTTACAAAGATGGCGACATCCACTACACTTGAGGTATATATTCTTAAACTAGCATATAGGGATAGGTGTTTCCCTGCATTTCCCGCTTGGCATTCTTAATCGCCCATACTTCTATTGTTATGCCTTAGGTTCAAACCCGTTTGGTTGAGACATTAACCACTCCTTTTGAATGTTGCAACTGATTCAGTAGTGCTTACCCTTCATGGGCACCATTAGCACCCAACTTGTCATTAGCACCCAACTTGTAAAAAACTGGTGTATTGTGTATGTGTATGATTGTTCATTTGTTCATTGCTTATTTACTATGCAATTATTGGATGATAATGCTACATTGATATAACACTTGGATTATATGGTTAAAAAGGATTAATTGCTCTATTACTGATTCACCCCCCCTCTCAGTAATCCAACAATTGGTATCAGAGTAGGTTCCTTTAGAAATCAGTTTAACCACTGAAAGGTAGATCATGGAGAGAAACAACTTGTATAAAAATGGAATACCATAGTTCAATGGACATAAGTATGCATTTTGGAGCATAAGGATGAAAACATATATACAGGAAAATGGATTTGAAATTTGGAAATCAATTGTATATGGATACAGAACACCAACAGTTCTATCAACAAATGACAAAGCGGTAAAACTCGGTCAGAATAATTCCAAAGCCAAAAATGCACTTCTGAATGGTCTTAGTGAAATGATATTCACCAAAGTTTCTCATTGTAAATCCGCTAAAGATATTTGGGACAAACTTCAAAATATTTATGAAGGAGATTCAAAAGTCAAAGAAGCAAAGCTTCAAACTTACAGAGGTCAGTTCGAACAACTCAATATGAAGGAAGATGAGAATATTGCAGCTTAATTTTTATGAGTTGATGAAATAGTAAATGCAATCATAGGATTGGGAGAAGAAATCAAAGAATATGTAATTGTTCAAAAAGTACTAAGATCTCTTCCTATGATATTTGACCCTAAGATATCAACACTAGAAGAAAGATAAGAGCTAAAATCAATAAGCATGGACGAATTACATGAAATCTTCACAGCATATGAAATGAGAACTGAACAGGAAAATCCAGATATAAAAGAAGCAGCCTTCAAAGCATCCAAAAAGTCAAATAAAAAGGGAAGGCAAAAATAAGAACATAATAACAACAATGAGGTATCGGAAGATGATGAAGAAGTGGCCAACTTTTTCAAAAGACTGAACAAGGGAACCAACGGTAGGTATAGAGGTAAGCTTCCTTTAATTTGTTTTAATTGTGATGGTATTGGTCATTTTGCTAACAAATGTCCTTATAAGAAAAATATAAATGATGAAGGTTACTCAAAAGACAAACAAACATATAAAGGCAAAAGAACCACAAATAAATTTTTCAAGAAAAGCTTATGCACCAAACAAGACATCTCATCATTAGATGAAGATGAAGTCAGTGACAATGAGACAAAAAGAGTTCTATTCATGGTAGTAGAAGACTCTGATAAAGAAGACTCCAAAGAAGAATATGAAGAAGCCAAACAAGAATATGAAGAAGTCGAAGAAGAAATTGAAGAGGCATAAGTTGACTACCGAGAGAAATTAATGTGTGTCATAGAAGTTATCAAAAGAGAAAAGAATAAAAACAAGAAACTACAAGTATAACTAGACAAGAAAGAAGACACTCAAGAACTATAACAAATGATCACAAATTTGAAGGTTCAAATAGAAGAAGATAAAATAATTGAATAAGCACTCAAAGAACGACTAGAAGAAAAAGATAAGATCATTGAAAATTTGGAAGTAGAGATTGTCACATTAAGAAAGGATATTGAAAAGAAAATATGCAGAACGGCTCAAAAGTTTTGGATGACACTATCAACAGTAAAAAATCTTATCATGAAAAGTCCAAACTTGGATACAATCAGACAGAAAAAGGATCAAGCTCCAAAACAACATAGCAAGAAACATATCCAAAAAGATTTGCAGAAACAATCAAGGGGGATAGGAAGATCTTCAAGGAAGATTATAGGGACACTCCTCCATCGAGAAGATTCAGATTTCAGAATCAACAACCGACAGATAGGCCTCAGGAAAAAGAAGAATTCATAACAGTACCTCCTTTCAGAAGATCTTCAACTTCGAGGTATCAAACTATGTTTTTTGGTTTATGTTATGCATGCAAATATTTTGGACATAAAGCTGTGAATTGCAGAGCTAAGAATAGGAACAAAAACAACTTTGAAAGTCATACACAAAGGGGTTATCCAAGAAGGCCTAGTGAAACACAAAGAAGAAGTTACAACACGTTTGAATATTTGAGCACTGAAGTGGAATGTTACAAATGTAACAATTTTGGACACATGGCCAAAGATTGCAGAATGACAGTCCCTCCTAGAGAACTGGAATATAATAAAAACAATCACAGACAGGAACCTCAGAAAAGGACATGGATAAGAAAGAAGGATCAATATAGCAATGAAGAATGCACACTTTCTCTACAACCTAAGAAGAAGAAACGTGGTTGGTATGTTGACAGTGGGTGTTCAAAACAAATGACAGGTGATAGAGATGGGTTTCTTACATTATGAAAGGAAAGAGATGGATCAATCTCCTTCAGAAATGATGATTCATCCAAAATCATTGCAAAAGGCACAGTCAGGATTGGGAACAAGAATACAAAGGAAGAAAATGTTCTACTAGTAGAAGATATGAAACATAATCTTCTAAGTGTGAATCAAATGTGTGACCAAGGTCATAAAGTTATTTTCGATTCACAAAAGTGTGATATAAGAAAACAAGGTTCAAAAAAATTGATTGCTACAGCTGCGAGAACTTCAAGCAACATATATGTGTTAAATGAAATTGGAAATGAAAAGTGTTGTCTAGGAAAGGAAGATGAAAGTTGGCTATGGTACAAAAGAATGGGTCACATACATTTTGATAATTGTTGGCACCAGGCCGAAGTGGAAAGAAGGATGATCGTGGGGAAAGAAAGCATGCATAAACGGAAGTAACAGTTGGAGGAAGAACAACACGCATGCATGCAAGAAAGCGTGAACAAGAAAAGAGATAGTTGGAGGAAGAACATCACACGTGCATGTGAGGAATACCTAACGTCGGTAGGGTTAGGGTTTTGGTAATATATTGTAAATGGCTGAAGATACCAATAGATATAAATATAGATACGTAGGTATCATATCGGTTCGGTTCAGTTGGTCAGTCCCTTATTAGTTTATTGTTTTGTATTAGAGATGTACGAGTTGATGCATTATGTAATATTGTTATGAACTATTTTGTAAGATGTTGAGCTAGAATAGAGGAGAGAAGGAAGATCTAAGGATTAGATCACAGGATGTAGAGCCTGGTGTGATCTAGTCTGCCTAACATAGATCTTACCCATCTGAGGAGAATTGTAAGCACGTGACGCCAGAGATGCAAAACTACCTTAATAAAAGACCCAGGAGCCAAATCTTTGTGGACGTAGCCCAGGAGGGGGTGAACCATGGTAATATATATGTAATGTGATGAATGCATGTATATCTTTGTCTTCTTTCAACAGTTAATTGTTATGCTTAATGAATGAGTTAATATATTGCTATGAACTATGATTGTGTTGTTAAGGAAATAAACTGTGGAAGATATATTCACAACCATGAATAATAGTAGATTGCAATCACAATTCATAGTAGATGGCTTTGAGAAACAATTCCCTATCGCATACTCAATCCTAGGCTGTAAACACCTTAGTCTTACATCCACCCATTTAAAGCTATCTCGGGTGAGACTGCACAATGTATCCTGTGTATTGTGTTTCCTTCTAGTTTACTAGGAGGGCCGATAGTTTTAGAGGCTTTGTTGAAAACCCTAGAGACATGAATCCTAGTTCAATAACTCAGATGGTCAAGAAATCTGAATAAGTAACCAACAAATGGTTTCATTTCCGCGTTGATAGGAATGATAGAGCACTAAGTAGAGAAGATAGATTGAGTGAGAAAAGAAAGAGGAGAAGAGAGAAATGAGCCATTATAAGGGAATGTTGAGACTATGGAATCCCACAAAAACATAAATCAAAGGCTGATTGAGAACCAAAGAGCTAGAGTTTACACAGAAAGACAATAGAAACCCTAGAATCACACCTCGCAAATATTTGGATAAATACGTATTTACTGATTTACACGAAGTCTTTTTCTGTGATTTTCCACATCTAATACAAGAGTGGATACTAAGGTTGAAGGATAACCACACGAAGAATTGGATTAAACAACTAGATTGGACCTTAGTACAGATTGTGCAGTTACAGCAGGTGAACAACAAATTCACCCGCGCAGTAGAATTTTGTCTTGACAGTATTGTGGCAGGCTTCATCACAGATTTTGCAGTTGATACATCGAAGTCATATAGCGCAGCAGAGAAAGAATTTATACGTGGACCTCAAGGAAGGTACATTCGATTACTGTATACTTCTATTAATATATTGTTATATAACAAAGGTGTAATGACAATGGAATCAGACAACTAAAATTCCTTATGTGCATGGGGGAAGGGGGGAAGCACTGACAGAGAGAGGATAAATGGAAGGAGGTAAGGATAAAGGAAAGAAGGAGGAGGAATCCTTGGACATGATCATGATGGACGACAACCAGATCAAGTGGATATTGGCGTCAACAGGAAATAAGCATAGAGTAGTACCCTACCAATACAACATGAATACCAAGAAGAGAGTCATAGCCATGAGGGAAGGCTTAGTGAGTGATGAAGAAGAGGTAGAGGATCTTTGGGCTGTGGAGCAGATTGAGGAAATCCTGTGTGCAACATATGAGAGGAAGACGAGAGGTCCAAGAATGGGAGGAGAAGGGAACCATCCTATCCATATTAATGTCAGTGTGTAACCCATAAACCCATGTGCGACTAATACACCAAAGTGAACACCATCGTTTAGACAATTGAAGTTCAGAGGAAGTCCGACAACAGGAAGTACATCTACACAAGGAGTAACAACTGGAGGATCCAGTTTAGGCAACACTAGTCAAGTATCTACACCGCACGGAGGAGGTAGTAGTTCAATATTCAGAATGGCAAGACACGATCCCACTATCAGATTACTAGAATTTCGAGGAGAAGAAGAAGAAGACCCTGAGAAGAATTTTTTCATTTGTGCAAATATCTGGGAAGCAAAGCAGATCATGGATGAAGATACCAAATTCACGCAACTAGCGATTATGCTAAGAGACCACGCACTAGACTGGTACATGAGTCTAGACACAAACAGTGCCCCTGGGACAACAAGGACACTAGATGACATTAAGAAGTTATTGATAAACGAGTTCCAGAAGTCGAGCTCAGAGGATCAGTACATGAAATATATGATCGAAATAAGACAGAAACGAGGAGAATCTGTATGGGAGATCGATCATAGATTCAAGCGACTGAAGGGAAAGATGAAATACCTTATGACTGATATGCAACATCGACACTTGTTTTTCAACTCACTACTCCTACACTTAAAATATCCTTTACGACAACAAAAGTTTCAGACGCAGGCAGAGGCTCTGCAGGAAACCTTGCAACTAGAAGAGAACCAGTACCAACAGACAGACCCAGCTATCAAAGAATTGAAGGAGGATTTGAAGAATCTAACGTTTCAGTTGAACCAGAATAAGAAAAAGGATAAACTAGAAGTCATTTGGTGTACCACATACAGGACATAAGGAAACCACAAGAACAAGTGCCCAACATTCGCACAATATATGGCAACAGGTATGCCAAATCCTTTACCATAGGGAGGATTATGGTGCGAAATATGTAATAAATTGGGTGACGACCCTTATCACTACACGATGATGCATAAATACCAGACAGTCCCAAAGAGTTCATATTGCACCTTTTGCAAGTTAGTGGGCCACGACGATAAAGATTGCAGAACTATGGAGTTGATGCGAGAAAGATCAGATGCATATAGAGTACAGGCTAAAATGATGATGGGGCAAGCAACACCATAGTTCAACCCAGTCCCACCTCCATACAACACTGCGCAGTAGCAGTGTAATATTGCACATCAACCATACAATAATGTGCAGCCGTAGTACAACCCGACATATCCCCAGTACAATACTATGTAGTACAATCAGGCACCCCGGTATAATGTGTCGAGGGGTAATCGAGTGGGCTACAGAGGAGGAGGATGAGCTAGAGGAGGTTTCAGATGAAATAGAGGACCAATCACATGTCACAATTGTTAGCAACTGAGACATTATGTACGGGAGTGTCTACTTCCACCAGCAACTTGTATGTATTGTTGCTCATCAGACCACGACATAGAGGAATGTCCAACATTACTAATAAATATTCAGGAAAAGAGGAACCAGAACAATCAGAATGTTCAGTGGATTTTAGTCGAAGCAAGGCAGGATGGACGAAACATCAATACAGTCACTCGTGAAGGAACGAAAATAGGAAATGACGCAGTTCGACAGGAACCAGCGCATAACCAATGGGTAAAGAAGAACACAAAACCAAGGAAGCAGTTCAACACGCAAAAGGAAAAGGAGATCTCTAAAGAGGCTCGACAATAATTTCATAAGGAGGACACATCATCGACTTTGACTACGCAGTAACACCAGGAAGAGAAAAAATATGAGATGTCACCACAAATGGACCATACCAACAGAATACAGCCCAAGAGACAAGTAAGAACAATCAAAGGATTTTTTCAATCATGTGTAAAAGTATTAAGTGACCCATCATCTGTGAAGATATTGCAAAACATATTAGAAAAGTGTAGCAATGAGACGAAAGAAAAGCTAGAACAAAAAATAGTTAACCACCTACACACAAGAAGAAGAACAAGTAGGGAATTTAGACTAAATGCTAACATTGGGGATTTCAATATGGGAGACATTATACTAGACCTAGGATCCGATGTGAATGTACTACCAAATACAACATGACAATGCATGGGGGAACAAACATTAGGATACTCAACCGTTCAATTAAAACTATCAAATCAGCACAAAGTCCTACCAATAGGTAGACTGAAAGGAGTGATGGTAGATCTTGATGGAGTACGCAATAAAGCAGACTTTGAAGTCATTGAAATAGTAGATGGCACAACACCTTACCTGACATTTCTTGTTCTAGATTGGGCATTTGACAACCAGGCCATAATCAATTAGAAAACCAGGAAGATGACATTTGAGTCCAGAGAATATAGGGTCATAGCATCACTAGATCCATCGAAAGATGAGAGGTTTGTAGAAACCACTTTCCTAGACTTAGAGGAAATCGGCCAATTGTACCAAACAACTATGCACGATGAGGATTACATAAACCCAACTGTCGATGGGGTACTCAGTTGGTGGAGAATTACTTCTTTTGAAATAGACTCTGACACTGGGTTAGAAAAATGGCAACAAAGGCTACATGAAGTATCCACGAGAAGACGTGCAAGAATAGACCATGTAGTAAGGTGGGCAGGCACAAAAATCAGAGAACCACCCAGTTTCCACAGAATAAATGATTTGGAATAATTCTTGACACAATATGAAGATGAAGTATTAGAGAATCAGAGACTGTTAGCACTTGACTTAGCATTAAAGGACACACCCGCAAGATGGTGGGGCACACATAAAGAGACAATCATAGACTGGTATCAATGTAAGCGATTACTACACATAAAGTTCGTCACAGAATAGGAAAACAACAAACAACAAAAATATAAAGGACAAGAGGCACCAGTGGAACACTTGGTGAAGTGCAGAACATTTTGGAAAATGAAACCACTGGAGGAATGGCCTCATCACTTCATACATACTTTAGAGGGCATACTAGCAAACTGGTATATAGACTAGGAATTGCGCAAAGAAACTATGACATGGATGAAATTGCAACAGAAATTTATAGTCACTTTCTCATTCGAGCATGAGAACACCAACATAGATGCATCCCTGAAATGGATCAGAGGAGTCATATTCATTAAAGAACCAAAAATAGAACTTATCATAGAAGAACAACAACGGAATAAATAGATAGTCAAGGAATTGTTTTCATGTTACCATGTACAAGAGGAAGCACCAGATGAAGATGATCCGCGCAATATTCAGATCGAAGAAGTAAAAGGCAAAAGAGATGTGGAAGGACCACCCATAGAATCAAAATTCATTTCCGTGCCAGTCAAGGTAAATAAAGTTAACATCGGGACAGCTGAGCAACCCAAAATGGCCAGCATTGGAGACTACTAGGATGAGTAGACAGTAGAAAGAATCATAGAGTTGTTGCACGAATATAGCGACCTCTTTCCCACAACGTTTACAGAGATGAAGGGTATAGATGGAGAACTAGGAGAAATGAAGATACCACTCAGATCCGACGTGAGAGATATTAGACAATGACCCTACAGAATGAACCCCATATATAAATAGAAAGTTAAAGATGAGATCGACAGGATGCTCGAAGTCGACATCATCGAACCAGTTGAGGAGTTAGAATGGATAATCCCGATGGTAGTATAGGACAAGAAACAAAGAAGAGGGATCAGGATATGCAGGGACTTGAGGAAGTTGAACGATGCATGCCTACATGACTTATTCCCTACACCATTCACAGATGAAGTGTTAGAGAATGTGGGGGGACATGAAGCTTACTCATTCATTGATGGATTCTCAGGCTACCATTAGATTAAGATAACATAGGAGCATAGACACAAGACCATGTTTGCGATGGAATGGGGATCTTATCAGTACATAGTCATGTCATTTGGATTGAAGAATGCACCCACAATATTCTCCAGAGTGGTCATCACAACATTTAAGGAATTCATCCATCGGGTTCTTGAAGTATACCTGGATGATTGGACAGTTTATAGCTTCTTGAAAAACCATGTTGAAGTTTTACAGCTGATGTTAGAACGATGAAGATAGTGCCAGATATCACTGAACATCATGAAAACAATATTTGGAACACTATTTGGGATACTATTGGGCCATATAGTATGAAAACAATGTTTATTGGTCGATCCGACAAATATCGCAGTCGTTGTTAACTTTCCAGCACCAAAAACAGTCTGTCAGCTAAGAGCAATGTTAGGACACATAGGAGACTATAGGAAATTCATCAAGGATATGCGCAGATCACGACACCAATGGAAAAGTTGTTAAGAAAGGATACAAAGTATCAGTGGAACGATGAGTGTCAACACGGTCTGGATACCCTAAAGGAAAAGATGGTTACCGCACCGATATTAGTATTTCTAGATTGGGAAAAGACATTCCATGTGCATGTAGATGCATCAGCGATACCACTTGGAGCTATATTAGCATAGGTAGGAGAGAGAGACTTGGATCACCCGATAACGTTCGCAAGAATAAATTTATCAGACTCAGAACATAATTATAACACGGTAGAAAGAGAAGGCCTATCCATGGTCTATGCACTGCAAAAGTTTAGACATTACCTATTGCGAAAACACTTTACGATGTTCACAGATCACTCAACCCTGAATCACCTAGTCAACAAACCGGTATTGGGTGGGAGAATCTGTCGATGTTTATTGCTATTTCAAGAATTCAACTTTGAATTAATAGTTAAACCAGGAAAATTGAATGCAGGACCTAACCACCTGTCAAGGGTCACAAATGGAGAAGAACCTACGAATTTAGAAGACAACTTTCTGGATGCACAATTATTCTCATTACAGATTGTCGATGATTAATTCGTAGAGATCATCCAATACTCTAGCACAGGTACTACGCCGCAAGAGTATGCCACCGCGTAGAATAAGAACCTAGTAGTCTGCGCGACCGACTATGAACTGATTGTAGGACATTTATACAAGATGGGCGCATATAGCATTTTGCAAAGGTACATGTTAGAGCATGAACGACCAAGAATTTAAGAAGAAGTCCACGAGGGAATAAAAGGATGGCATTATGTAGGTAAATCTACCACGTAGAAGGTATTACGCGTAGGATTATGGTGACCAACAATTCACAGAGAATCGAAAGAGTACTGTCAGAGATGCGATGTCTATCAAAGGGTAGGCAAACCCAACAGAAGGGACGAGATGCCAGTATGACCACAAGTAACATTACAGGCATTTGAAAAATGGGAAATAGACTTCGTGGGACCAATTAACCCACCAACCAAAATAACAGGTGCAAGGTACATTATCACCGTGATGGAATATCTAACAAGATGGGTGGAAGTCACACCAATAAAAGATTGCAGCGCAGAGACAGATTCACACTTCTTGTTTGAACAAGTGATCACTATATTTTGGTGTCCAAGAGTTTTGATTAGTGACCAAGACATGCACTTCACAAACATCACCATCTGCACGATGACTGGAGAGTTTTAAGTTCATCACTAGAAGAGCACACCGTATCATCCACAGGCAAATGGCACAGTAGAATCCTTCAACAAAATCCTGGAGAGCGCACTGAAAAAGATCTGTAACATCAACAAAGATGACTGGGACCTCAAAGTACCAGCAGTATTATGGGCGTATAGGACTACATGCAAAAATTTGACAGGGAACACACCGTTTAAACTGGTTTATGGTAAAGAAGCAGTAGTGCCATTAGAATTTTTAGTACCCATCTTGCGTGTAGCAGCTATCACACAAATGATAGAATGAGGCGCAGTATAGGAAGTATTGAATCAACTATTGACCATGGAGGAAGACCGAATCTTGGCAGGATTCCATCAACAAGTGCAGAAAGCAAGATACAAAGCTTGGCACGATCGACACATCAAGAAGAAAACGTTCAAGGAAGGAGATCTAGTATTGATGTATGATAGTAAATCATTTCAGCACCTGGGAAAGCTTAGAATAAATTGGTTAGGACCATGCAAAGTAAAATTTGTCACAGATGGAGGAGTTGTACATTAAATATATTTATAAGGCATAGAAATCAGAGGAATGGTCAATGGGAGCCGACTGAAGCTGTATAAGGACAGTCGACCACTCACTATGCAGTAAAAATAAATAAATAAAAAAGAGACAAAAAGGTAACAAAACTAAAGAGGGAGCAACATGCCAGATATAGAAAGGCCACATGAAGTTTGAAACATGAATTTGGCAAAGGCAAGGACAATAGTTATATACAAAGGGAAACAAGCGAGAAAAGGAAAGTCAGTGAAAGCAGGTTGACAGGACAACACTAGGTAGAATTAAAGGACGACAAGGAACATTGGGACGTCACATTCATCGTGCCAACTGGAGACGACAAAGAAAGTGTAATGTAAAGTAAGAAACTACCACAGATGCATTGAACCCATAGTTATGGTGCATTAAACCCACATTGAAAGAAGCATCCTCGACAATCTTTATGGCAAGCCAATACAACACGCGAGAATGAGAGCAACTAGTCTATTCATGAAAGGAGAACAGACAAAGAGTAATAGCAGATAAAATGCATAGAGAGAAACTACAGAGATCACATTAGTTATTAGAACACAAAAAATGTTCGACAAACACCACTATGGCACCACCAAAGCTAGTAGAAGCAAGCTAGACTACTAGACCAACTAGGGTTCAAACTAGGTCACAAGGACCCTTGGAAGAGAATGAACAACAACAGTCGGAGATCGACAAGATACCATCCCCAGAGACGATATCATGAAATATATACTGATACTGGAATAGATTCAACAACCAGAAGTAGAGGCCATGAAATTGGATACGCCAACAGTGACACGGGAGCCTCAAAACCAGGAAGCAGAAACCCAAAAGGAGGTACAACTAGAGAGAACCAATGTAGACCTGGAAGTCAATGGAATGACACAGAATCTGGAAGCAACAGTGGAGAAATACGAGTCTCAAACGACCGTCTCAGGTCAACCAGTAGAGGAGACCATTGAATACGCCTTGTCTTAGCCAGAATAGCTTATGGGGGAGCAACCAGAAGTTGCTGGAACTTTGAGCCAGCCACTGGAGCAGAAAGACAAAGTGCAGATACCGACCTCACCCCACAAGAAACCTGCAGCAAAAATTATTCTACCACACATACCAGCTGGAGTACAGTAAGGACCAGATCTACTGGGCCACATCAAGAAACTCAGATATTCAGACCATGATGTATCAGACGAAACCAAGTTCCCAGAACTTGCAGAAAGGGTCTTTATGCAGACCATAGACACAACTCGATTTGGAGAACTGATCAACCAGCCACACCAGTGGGAAGCTGGGCTGGAGAAAACATGAATCTTAGGTCTGCTAAACCTACCACATTTTGGAAGAGGCTAGTGCACGACAACATGTGTCAAACATTTTTTAGCAGTCACACATGGAGGATACATATGGCTGGACAAACTCATCCCCATAATTATTGAGCTTATTGCACAAATAACAGGGTTGCCAATCCGGCGTATGGATCCCGCATTGATTCTGGATGAAAAATCCAAGGAGAAAGCATTGGTAGAAGAAATGAAGAATAAGTATGGCACCGTACTTAATACCCTGTGAGGCCCAAAAATCATTGGTGTAGCATGAATCTCAGAAAGTACCGTGGATTTGAGATTGGATTGTTTACTTAAATACAAGCGTCCTTTGTATCGAAGCTCATCCTAGAGACAGGAGTACCCTGGGGGAGCCTGAGCCTTGTTCTGTAGTTGTTGGATCAGATGTGAACTTTTGGGGTCTTGAAGCCATTCCTGGCGCACATCTTGCAGCCAATCGGGTACAATGAAGGAAAGAGAAAAAATGGATCCTTCGTCTTCATATTTCCGGGACAGTGCATCCGCCATAACATTGTCTTTTCCCTTCTTGTAAATGATCTCATAGTCATATACAAAGAGCTTAGTGACCCATTTTTGTTGCTCCTTGGAGGAAATGCGTTGTTCTAGAAAGTACTTGAGGCTTTGATGGTCAGTCTTAATTTGGAATCGTTGCCCCAAGAGATAAGGACGCCATAATTCAATGGCATGCAAAATCGCCAACATTTCTTTTTCATAAATGGGTTTGCCCAGATTCTTTTCAGACAGTTGCTTGCTAGTGAAGGCCAAAGGTCGACCCTCTTGCATAAGGATAG
>JZKD02S1776757.1:1888716-1914172 GCA_000966675.3 Picea glauca
ATCCTTCTAGAAGTGGAAGCTTCTATTAGGTCTTCTTACATCTGCCTTATTCTATTTTATTGAAAGGCCTTATTAATATTGACCTTTATTACATCCGAATACATTGATCTACCTACATGCGGGTTAGGACCTTAACAGCCCCAAATCCCATCACACAGGAACCAACGGGAAATAAAAGACCATCCACGCAGGCAGGAGGCACGTGCAAGAAATCAAAGGCGCAACGAGCATTTCCAGACTATATGATCATGGAGGATGATGGGGAAATGATCGCCATAATGGTCTAGGATTGCCTAGCAGAAGACTTCGATCATGCATCACATCACAGGGATAAACTACAAAAAGAGATGGTAGAAATGGGACAATTCCTCAAGATATTCGGGGAAGTACAGATATAAATCAACAACAGAGGCATAGAGCCATCAACACCATAGACCAATGAAAGAGTGGAGGTAGAAGAACGAGACCCAATCCACTCACTTCCACACGCAAACGTAGCAATCTACATCACACCTAGCATGTTGCGCATGGATGAAATTGTGGAGATGACGCCCTTGAGGGATTTAAACCACATCCAATTGGTCTTGACATGGATGCCATCAAGGGAACTACACAAGTTGTAGGTTAGCATCGACCACGAGGTACAGGCTCGTGCACAAAGAAACTTAGTCGAGCTACAAAAAGAAACAAAGAAGCTTAGTCGAGCTACAAAAAGAAACAAAGAAGCTTAGTCGAGCTACAAAAAGAAACAAAGAAGCAGGAGGCGCTGGAAAATTTTTGTGAGCAGGCTAAGTTAGAAAATCAGGAGGAAAAAGAATGCAGGAACGAACTGGAATGAAGAGTGGGAGGAATTTTTGAGAACCTCCCAAACATCGTGCAAGGAAATGAACTCCCAATAGCAGAAAAGATCGATCAGATTGCATAGGCCATTAAGAAATATCATAAGGAGATCGAGAGTCTCCAAGAGAAGCTCATACCCACCACTCCACCAACAGTGAAGGAGAAAAGGAAGAAGGAAGCAACAATGCAATTGCAGGAGATAGAGCAATAGGTTAGCACATCAGTTGAATTGTTTGATAAAACAACGCAACTTTGGACAAGGTTGGAGGAGGATCCAAAAGTCCAACGCTGGGACAAGGAAGAGGAAAGGATCAATGCAATGATCCAAGAGCTCAAGCAGAGGCAGAAGACCATACCAATCCCAAAATGATTCAAAGGGATGCAAGAGATGAATAATATGCAAGCAAAACTTATCACTGCACAAACACAGAAACATGAGCGCCAGGCTCAAATAGAGCCATTGCAGGAATGGGTAGCATAAGTACTCACACAGGCAGAGGGAGCTGAAACAAAGATAGCACAGAACCAGGCAGAATGTGCAGGATTGTTGAGCGACAAAGTGGCAGTCCAGGTAGTGGACACCATCAAGGAGAAGACCGCACAGGCACTAACAAAAGCAACAGAGCTCAAGGAAAAGTTCTAGACTATGACCAAGGAGATCGAGGAAGCTCAAAAGGATTAGGTGACTCAGGACGAGTCATGTGTCAGTGTTGGGGGCCTATTGTCACCAGGACAATGTATAAAGAAGGATGATCATTGGGAAATAAAGCGTACAGAAAAGGAAGTAATACCTGGAAGAAGAACAACACGCGCACATGCAAGAAAGCATGCACAATGAAAGTGACAACTAGAGGAAGAAAAACACACGCACATGGGAGGAAGACCTAACATCGGTAGGGTTAGGATTTTGGTAATACATTGTAAATGGATAAAGAGATCGATAGATATAAATATAGATATGTAGGTATCATATCAGTTCGGTTCAGTTGGTCAGTCCCTTATTAGTTCATTGTTTTGTATTAGAGATGTACGAGTTGATGCATTATGTAATACTATTATGAACTATTTTGTAAGTTTTTGAGCTAGAACAGAAGAGAGAAGGAATATTGGAGGATTAGATTGTAGGTTGTAGAGCCTGGTGTGATCTAGTTCTCCTCACATAGATCTTACCCATCTAAGGAGAATTGTAAGTGCGCGGCTTCGGAGATGCAGAACTACCTTAATAAAAGAGCCAAGAGCCCAATCTTTGTGGATGTAGCCCAAGAAGGGGTGAACCACGGTAATATCTGTGTAATGTGATAAATGCATGTATATCTTTGTCTTCTTTCAGTTGTTAATTGTTATTCTTAATGAATGAGTTAATATATTTCTATGAACTATGATCGTGTTGTTAAGGAAATAAACCATGGAATATATATGCACAACCGCGAATAATAGTAGATTGCAATCACAATTTGTAGTAGATGGCTATGAGAAACAATCCCCTATCTCATACACAATCCTAGGCTGTAAACACCTGAGTCTTACAACCAACCATTTAAATCTATCTCGGGTGAGATTGCGCAGTGCATCCTGTGTACTATGTTTCCTTCTGGTTTACCAGGAGGGCCGATAGTTTTAGAGGCTTTGTTGAAAACCCGAAAGACATGAACCCTGCGTCAATAACTCATATGGTCAATAAAAACAAATAAGTAACCAAAAATAACCTTGTCAAAGTCAACAAAAGATAAGCAGTTAGAGAAATGCCCCAGATCACAAAACTAACCAACACTTTATGCAAGCATTGTCAACAAGGAAAGCAAACAAAGACTAAGTTCAAATCAAAGGAATATTCAATGACAAGACCACTGGAAATTGTGCATACTAATCTAGTTGGATCAACAACAAAAAAGGGCTTAAAAGGTTAGAAATACTTTATGTTATTAGTTGATGATTATACAAGAATGGCTGCAGTTTTCTTTCTCAAGAATAAGTCAGAAGCTTTTGAAAACTTCAAGATCTACAAGGAAATAGTTGAAAATGAAATGGATTCAAAAATAAAATGTTTGAGATATGATAATGGAGGAGAGTTCACTTCAAAGGAATTTATGGACTACTACAACATTCATTGAATAAAAAGGCAATTCTACGTTGCTAGGACACCTCAACAGAATGGAGTTGTTGAAAGAAAGAACAGGACAGTATAGGAAATGGCTCGAACAATGCTAATGGATTCCAAATTGACAGATATTTTTTGGACATAGAAAATGCATACAATAGTTCACATTCAAAACAAAGTAATTCTAAGAAACAACACTGACAAAACTCCTTACGAGCTATGGAAAGGAAGACTAGCAAATGTAAAGCACTTCAGAGTTTTTGGAAGCAAATTCTACATCAAAAAAGAAGATGGCAGAATGGGAAAATTTGACTCTTGTGTGGGCAAAGGAGTACTTGTTGGTTATCAAGTACAAGAAAATCATACAAGTGTTACAACCTGATATTGAACAAAGTGGTGGAAATCATCAACGTAACAATTGATGAAATAGGTAGACAAGAATTAAAGGAAGAAGAAAATGAATCAATGGAACAACTTTACGAAGAAGAAACAAAAGATGAAAAATAAGGGGAAGACGAAGAGGATCCAAAAGAAACAAAAGAGAAAGTTCAATAAGTAACTCCAAAAACACCTAGTAGATGAGTACAGAAGAATCATCCTTCAAATCAGATTATCGAAAACAAAGACGCAGGAGTTGAGACTAGAAGAAGAATCTGTTCACCAAAAAAAACGCACCTAGCACTCACATATACGATTGAACCAACCTATTTTGAAGAGGCTAGCAAGGATGAATTTTGGAACAAGGCCATGGATGAAGAATTGTATCAAATAGATAAAAATGACACTTGGGAATTGGTTCCAGGACCAAAGGATAAGAATGTGATCATCGCAAAGTGGGTATACATGAATAAATTGAATGAATATGGACAGGTTACAAGGAACAAAGCTAGATTGGTATGTAAAGGATATTCATAGGTTGAAGGAATCGACTTTGAAGAGACATTTTCCCCAGTTTCCAGAATGGAAACAATACGATTGCTTTTAGCTTATGCATGATCCAAAGCTATTAAAGTGTATCAGATGGATGTAAAATCAACTTTTCTGAATGGGGAACTTGAAGATGTCTACATTGAACAACCAGAAGGATTTCAGTTGTCAGCAAACACAGATTATGTGTGCAAATTAAAGAAGTCCTTGTATGGTCTAAAACAGGCTCCTAGAACATGGTACTCTAGACTAGATAAATATCTACAACAGGCATGGTTCAGAAAATGAAGTGCATACAACAACCTCTACATCAAGGTAAGTCAAGATAGTGTTTTATTAATTGAAGTTTATGTTGATGATATTATTTTTGGTAGTGATGATGGAAGGTTAAGCTAGAAATTTGCAAAGGATATGCAGAATGAATTTGAAATGTAATTACTTGGAGAACTATCCTTCTTTATGGGACTTCAGATACGTCAAAGAAACTAAGGGATTTTTATTTCTCAAACCAAGTATATCAAAGAAATGCTAAAGAGGTTCAGAATGGAAGATTGCAAACCAGTTATCACTCCCATGCAAACCAGTTGCAAGTTAAGAAAAGATGATGATTCAAATTCTATAGATCAGACACAATACAGGTCAATGATTGGTAGCCTATTATATTTGACAACATCCAGACCAGATGTAATGCAGGAATTTGGACAGGTGGCACGATTTCAAGAAGCACCAAAGGAATCACATGTATTAGTAGTGAAGAGGATTTTCAGATATCTCAAAGGAACAAAAGAGTTTGGATTATGGTATCCAAAAGGAAAGGATATATCATTTATTGCCTACACAGATGCAGATTGAGCAGGTTGTATTGATGACCGATGAAGCACTAGTGGAGAAGCGTTCTACTTGGGTGAGTGTTTAGTATCATGTCTAGGAAAGAAACAACCATTTGTATCTCTATCTATAGTCAAGGTAGAGTATATTGCATCAACAACATGTTGTACACAGGTTCTATGGATGAAACAAACTCTAACAGATATACAGGTTGACTATGATGAGCCCATTCCAAACTATTGTGATAATACAAGCGCCATAAGTATCTCAAAGAACCCAATGATTGTTGAAGGAGAATCTCCTTGTGGACAAGTAAATCTCCTCTTGAGAGCTAGACTCTTAACTCTAAGACAGAAGATGCTTATCATGGACACTAACTTCCTTTTAGGTCTAGACAAACTAATATGTGAGGAGGAAGGAGAAAAGGAGTACCTTTTACTGGTGTTTGTCCCTGCACGTTCCGAGTTGAGCTCCAATATTGAGCTCCTCGATAAGCCCTGTAGACAAACGAAGACACAACCAACTTCCTACTCTATCAAGATTAGTTCAAAACAAACCTATCTACTAGAGACAAATTCATGTGAGATCAAACACAAATTATAAATAAACAGGCCAAGCGAATTATATTAATGAGATCATAGTGTTTCTTACAACCATGGATGAAGTGCAGCAGCTTCGATAATATCTCCTTGTCCAACCCTTGCTCAAAATCTCCACGATCAGAATGACAATAACTTCACTGATTATTCTCCTCCATTGTATGTTTCCTATGAGATCATAGGTTTCATATCTTCAATATTTTCCATCCACCACTTATGAGATCATAAGTTTGGTATAATTCTCAATCCCCCTTTCACCATGAGAAAACCTGCTTATATAGGCTTGGAGAGGCTCAACCACTTGAGACATATTTGGGGTAAGTTGAGGATTTTCCTCCTTCAGTTAGGGATCTTCCTTAAGATCATGGCTTGACTGAGGATTCAAATCCAACTGCCTTCAAATATTGAAGGGATATTTCCCTCATTCTTCTCAACAAACCAATTGTTGCCCATAATAGGTAGTGCTCCTCCAAAAGGGCAGTCAGAGCGTTATAACGCACCCTAGTAAGGTATAGGGGGGTGCCAACACTCCTAACAGTAGTAGCGCTCCTCAAAAAGGGATTTCAGAGTGTTATAATTCTCCCTAATAGTCTATAGGGGGCCGCCAACACTCCTGATGGAGGTATAGGGGAGCGCTCTCCTCTAAAAACTCAATTTTAATAGTTCTTTCAAATGGCAAGAGGTTCCTAAACCCAGTTAAAAATTCCCCTTCTTCCAAATCAAATGTTTGAGGTGTTTTAAGTGTCTTTATGATGTTGTTATAGGTATGACATAGGAATTATGACAGTATGCTTTTCCTGACACTTGCGACACTTGTGAGAAAAATGCGACACTTGCGACACTTGTAGTGATGACACTTACAACACTATTGAAGTGAGTAATTTTGATGTGTAACAGATTTCCCCCCAAAGTATGAAGTTACAAAATGAGAATTGATAACTGAAATGCTTTGTAGACTTTCAAGAAAGGGTATAGACGCAGAGAACCTGACAGAATATGCACACAAACATCCAAAAAATATTATGACATGTTTCAAACCCAAGGCAGGCATACCTATGCTTGGGTGATAAAGACTTGCAATATATGGCCGCCATAAAATACACTGTAGATCCATAATTGTATGGAAAAAAGGTATAGACACCAAGGATACAGTGTGGATCTATACTCGCATGACCCAAAATGATCGTAGCCATGAAGAATACACAGTGGATCTACGAGATGACAAGACATAGCCACAACCAATACAAAGTGGATCTATGTAACAATATATGTGTCATTTGTTCAAGAGAAATTTCTTCGCAACCTAGGAAATCTACATATCAGAGTGATACCTCAACCCATGGTCTTCTTACCGATCTTGATGTAGTATGAATCTAACCATGTGAATAGATGTCATGATGTCGAATATGGTAGAAACCACTTGATTACCGGTCAATTATGTAAACCATTAACAAGCACGAGGGAAATCACCATTGATGTCAATGATTCCCAAGGTACCCTAGTACATTCCAACAAATGTGAATAGATGATATGAAGTCGAACATTCATGGGATCATCCGATCCGAGGTCAATGATGTAAACACACTGTCAGATGTGAGGAGGCCTGCCATTTAGGCATGCAGGTCCCAAGGTACTAATTGGTTTCTAAGTCTAGTTCCCGGATAATGTGTTGAAGTCAACAGGAATAGACTCATCACAGGAGGGCCTTAATGTATCCCCCATCAATGACACAAAATGGACACAGAGATGTAAATGGTAGATCAAATGAACATGGACTGACATGGGTATTGAGACAATATATTTGTGATGGTTGACCCTTAAGGTGGATACTTCCCTTGAACATTGAGGCACAACAACATAAACATGACATGGACCAAAACTTGATGATGCAGTGGATGTTGTGACTTACGTCAGGTGACCCAAAGGAGTAAAATAAAATCAAAGGATTGGCTCAGTGCAGAGGTTTAGTGGATTAATATGTGCGCAAAGACAAAGTGCCATGTTCAAGGGCGACTCTAAGAATTAGTGGTAATGTTCTCAAAAACTGCTTAGCTTTCTTCCTTCAATTTTCCTCCCCATCCAGATAGACGAGTACCTATTTTTACTTTAATGAGCTCGAGGAGGATAACACATGCTCAATAAAACTCACCTTAGGTAAGTTCCTCTTCCTTTGTTTAACGAACTAGAAGAAGTAAGGGTTCGATCCCGTATGGGCCTGTTGATGCTTGTTTTAACGAGTCCAAAGACAGAAAACTTGAAGGTTTTTCATGATTATAGAGTCTGGAAAAACACTTAAAAGAGAACTCTCTCAGTTCCTTTTTCATAAAGTAGTCTAATGAGACCGAAAAAGAGATAAACTATCATTCAACAAATGTTTTCTTCAAATACTTTAACGAGCGTGAAGAGAACAAGGTTGCCCGGCAAGCTTTTCATGTTTAGAGAGTCTGAAAAGAACTTAAAGATGACTCCAAAGTTGTCCTTTTTTGTAATGTGAGTATTGCGAGGCCAAAAAAGAGATAAATTATCACTTGAAAGATGCCCTTTCAAACCGTTTAATGAGTGAGAAAGGAAGCAAGATCACTCGGCAATATTTTCATGTTTAGAGAGTCTGAAAAGAGCCTAAAGGAGACTCCAGGGGTTTCCTTTTTCGTGTATCCATACAGGTCCGAAAAAGAAATAAAAGTTTACCCGGATGCATTCTCATGTATTTACAAGCACGAGAAAGAATAAAGACTAAGATCGGTATGCCCCCAGCTTGAAAAGCTATTGGTTAGCTCCAGAATGATCATCAAAGGTTGGAGACATGCCCTCCAAGCTTCAATTCATCCATCGACTTTGAGGTTGTCACCAATTTCTCTACTAGATGAGAAAAAGGAGAAGAGTGGATGAAAAGAAGGTTTAAGAGAGGTGACTGCTTCATTTTTTAATGAGCTTGACATAAGAAAAGAACTATGCTCAAGGCCTCTGTTTCATTTTTTAACGAGCTTGCTATAGAGAAGAAAAACTATGCTCGTAACTCCATCTTGATCATGGCTTCCAAGAAGATAATGCTCTAGAAGGACACCATGTCAAGGGACAAAACTCGGTCATGGCTTCCAAGAAATCTTCACTGGATGGAAGAAAAATTCTCTAGAAGGAACACATGTCGAGGGTTGTGATAGGGGTAAGGAAATTATACTCCAATATCCCTACCGAAGAAATCACCATGTCAACTGCCAGATCCAAATCATCAGAAGTTGAAGTCATGGGAGACAACGCCACATAATTGACATGCGGTGGGGGTGATACTGTCGTCATATAAGAGCCATTTAGGGAGGTAATCCCATCAGGAATGAGGAATGAAAGTTGATCAATAGTCACAATTCTTCCATCGTGAGGGAAAGATATCAAACGGAAAAGAGTGGACACAATAGCTTTCATGGAATAGACATAATTCCGCCCAAGGAGTAAAGTGAAATATAAGGGGTCTCAGACTACCATGACATCAATAAAGATATTTTTCCCTCCCAAAGTTACGAGAAACTGAGGAAGGGTCCATAAAGGTTGACTAGTTCTTCTGTTAAAATCTAACAGATTCTGTGTAACCGGTGCCAGTTGTGGATAGCCCAAATCGTACCAAGCAACAGAAGAAAAAATACTAACAGATGCACCTTCATCTATCAGTGTTTGAGGAATGTCCCGAACAAAAACCTGTATTGTAATCTGGAAAGGAATGTGAGAGGGAAGACGAGGTCTAGTTAGCACACCCCAATCAAAAAGGATGGACTCATTACTTGGAGGGGGTTTTGCAGGAGAATGAGGAATGCCCCCCGGCACGGTAAATTTGTATCAATGAGAAAAACATGGGTAGTGTCGGGTTTACTCTCTAGAGGGAGAGTAGGATTGACCAATGATTGGATCAGATCGACCAAAGTTGGACTTGGATTGACCACTTCGACACTCTTCAGAGGAAGGGTGGGACTGACCAAGGAAGGGACTGGATCAGTCACTTTGTCACTCCTCAATGGGGGAGTGGGATCGACCGATGGTGGAACTAGATCGACCACTTTGGTGTCACCCTCTAACAAGAGAGTGGAATCAACCAAGGATGAAAACGGATCGACCACTGGGGTTACACTCGTTTTATGAATAACGGGGACAATCGATGATGGAACTGGATCAACTACTTGGGTTTGTGGTTCAACCGAGGAGGAAACTAGATTGACCACCTGATCAAACGGAAAGACCGGAGATGGAATCAGATTGACCAGTCCATCAACTAATGATGGGTTGGGGGAAATTTTCTGATAACCTTTGGGAAGTTGAAGTTTTTCCAAAAGAGAAGAACCCTTGCCCATACGAGGAAAAAGGTGAGAGTAATGATCTCCTTTACATAACATGCAAGGGAACTTGACAGTTTTCTTCTTCTTACCAACCTTAACATCACTAGTTGATGGGGTATCATTGGCACGACCGACAGAGGCCGATGACATGGAGGACCACTTTTCTAAGACCTGGGTAAGACCGGGGGAATCCCTCAGAAAGTGGTCACCCTTACAAAGACTGCAAGGGAATTTGGGTTTCAGATTCTTCATTTTAATCTTGTTGACCTCATCAACACTCCCAGTGTTATTAATAGTAACTGGTTGCTTAGAGCCAACATCTAATGTTGTTGGGTCTTTGGTCCTTTTCGGGCTCTTCTTCTTCTTCTCTTTCTATTTCTTCTTCTTCTGATCAACCTGGCTACTTGCTTTAGAGATTTCACTAGGAGAAGAAGGAGAAATGGAAGGAGAATTGATGGACAAAGAAGGTGAAAATTCGACATGAGGTTGATGTGTGGGTGGTGTAATGACATATAAAGTATTAGGTGCATTTGAAACATTGGGAGGATTTAGGATCACCGGAGTGGAGAACAACCAAACTGGTAATCTGATGGTGAGTCTTGGAAGGCTCAGTGTGGCAATATACGGAGGACCAAAGTTTCCAAATGAAAGAAAGGTATAAGGTTCCCCAAAAGAAGGGGTTCCTTCATTGGTACTCTCACAATTCGATGCCATTAACACTGACTCAACCTAAGGTCCAATAAGTAAAACAAACAACACACACTATGAATCTAAGAAGCAATCAATCAAACAAACCTTCCTATGATGAAACCACTAGTTGGTGATGAAATCCAACATCACGAGATCAAAATAGGAAGGGGCGGGGATAGAGTGGGTGGATCAGTTACGTTGGTGACCTTGTTAACGAAATTTCACTTTGGTGCAAGCTTCCACGCAGTAATTGTGGATTTACTCTCCAAGGAGATCGAGTGAGTTTGAGCAACATCTGTTCCAGGTACAGTGAGACTTCCCTTCACCGTCACCTTGTGTGCGACCCTAAATATTGTGGCTACTAAGGTCAACAATTTGTAGTCGGCCCCTGGGCAGGTACAGTCGACAGTCTAAACCGAATGTATGGGCAGGATAACAAGTCCGAAATCAACTCAAGAGGCTTCCACACATAATTGTGGGTATACCCTCAAGTGACCCCCAATATATGATCCGACCACCACAAATGGTTGGGCCATGGAGGGATAATCTTCGTAACTCACCCAAATGCGACCTCGTGCATAACCCCTATGTGAGAGGGGGATCCTAGAAAGCCTATACGACAATTGGATTTCACTCTCCATACCGCAAGATACTAAGTTTGTTTGATGGTTTTGGAAAGTTATCTTTTCAACCTATTCCAAAGCCCTACACCTTAAACTAATGTAGGTTTGCTAACAAAGATGTAAAAAGTCTGATAGATTTTAGTTAAGTGTTGATTTTAGTGGTTGTTGTTTACTCAGAGGGTGTATGAAAGTGAGATTGATGGAATGATGACTCAATTCCCAAAAATGCATAGAAGATGATAAGCAATCATTTCTTTTCAATGAATGCCTATTTAAGGAAGAGAGAAAGAGTTGTTTTCACTATCAAACACTAATAAGGAATGTCCTCAATCCAATCCGATGTAATGCTAAAACATTTCATAAAAGCCTTCTAATATGCAAAGCAATCACTAAGATGTATCTTTTTCGTTTATATGTGAACGATGATTAATTTAATGCAAAACTTCTCCTGGAAACTACCCTTTCAGATCAAGGAGATTCGAACAAGCATAAGTAGATTTCGCACAAACAACACACCCTTTTTGCGATCAAACAAGAGAAAGAAAACCAAAAATGCAAAAGGAAGGAGAAAGATATTGGACAATATGACCTCAAAGAATCAAATGAGAAGATTCATAGACTTCTGATGTCCTTCACCAGAGTTTCTGCTCAGTCAGACAAGAGAGAAAAAGGCAGTGGATTGATTCCAAGTTCTCAATAGGAGAAAAAACTCAAAATAAGGAAGAAGGTCACAAAATATGCACAACAAAGTGCCTACTTCTCAAAAAGCATAGGGTCAAAGGTCATTAGGAAGATATACTAAAGCATCAAGAAGCTGAGCAAGGACAAAAATAGAGACTGAACTGCAGAAAACACAATTCTGGAAGGTATTTTTGCAAAGGAGAGGCCGATGCTCTAGTGTAAGGGCCACCAGAGCATTATAAATCTCTGTCTAAGACCTCCAGGGAGTACTGGCACTGGGATAACATGGGCACAGGGGCGTCAGGCTTAAAAAACTCATAAAAATGTCAAAAAAACCAAAAACTCAGTCAGTTTTTTGTCAATCAAGATGCATGTGATGGATTAAGGATTCAATCAGCAAGTGCAATCCGATATAGGGGGTGAACAAGGCCTAAAAAAATAGAGGGTAAGAAAATCTCTATGAGGAAAAGAAAAAACTAAAAGATTAGGTTTTCATCTCCAGTGGAGTCGTCAATTTCTGTTGAAGGAAAATCTCCCTGCAGATAGGTAGATCTCTTCCTGAGAGCTAGAATCTTAACTCTAAGACAGAAGATGCTTATCATGGACACTAACTTCCTTTTATATCTATACAAACTAATATGTGAGGAGGAAGGAGAAAAGGAGTACCTTTTACCGGTGTTTGTCCCTGCACGTTTCGAGTTGAGCTCCAATATTGAGCTCCTCGATAAGCACTGTAGACAAACGAAGACACAACCAACTTCCTACTCTATCAAGATTAGTTCAAAATAGACCTATCTACTAGAGACAAATTCACGTGAGATAAAACAAAAATTAGAAATAAACAGGCCAAGTGAATTATATTAATGAGATCATAGCATTGCTTACAACCATGGATGAAGTGCAACAACTTTGCCAAGCTCTCCTTGTCCAACCCTTGCTCAAAATTGCCATGATCAAAATGACAACAAATTCACTGATTATTCTCCTCCACTGTATGTTTCCTATGAGATCATAGGTTTCATATCTTCAATCTTTTCCATCCACCACTTATGAGATCATAAGTTTGGTATAATTCTCAATCCCCCTTTCACCATGAGAAAACCTGCTTATATAGGCTTGGAGAGGCTCAACCACTTGAGAAATATTTGGGGTAAGTTGAGGATTTTTCTCCTTCAGTTAGGGATCTTCCCTAAGATCATGGCTTGACTGAGGATTCAAATCCAACTTCCTTCAAATATTGAAGGGATCTTTCCCTCATTCTTCTCAACAAACCAATTGTTGCTCAGAATAGGTAGCGCTCCTCCAAAAGGGCAGTCAGAGCGTTATAATGCTCCCTAGTAACGTATAGGGGGGTGCCAACACTCCTAACAGTAGTAGTGATCCTCAAAAAGGGTTGTCAGAGTGTTATAATGCTCCCTGATAGTCTATAGGGGGGAACCAACACTCCTGACAGAGGTATAGGGGAGCGCTCTCCTCTAAAAACTCAATTTTAATGGTTCTTTCAAATGGCAAGAGGTTCATAAACCCAGTTAACCATTCCCATTCTTCCAAATCAAATGTTTGAGGTGTTTTACGTGTCTTTCTGATGTCGTTATAGGTATGACATAGGCATTATGGCTGTATGCTTTTCCTGACACTTGCGACACTTGTAATGACAACACTTGTGACATTATCGAAGTGAGTAATTTTGATGTGTAATAGTGATGAACTCCAAGATGAAGCACATTCCAAGCAAGTATCACTTTCTATGGGAACAAGTTGTAGAAAAGAATATCAGAGTTGAGTATGTGGGCACAAAAGAACAAGTGGAAAAAATCTTTATAAAACTGCTTCCACGGGAAGCCTTTGAGTATATCCGCTAGAGACTCACAGTTATTTCTACTCCAAAATGAATTATTTTGAATGCTTATCTTATATGTATTAGATGTACATAAGGAAGCACCATAAGGAGGACAATTCAAGTTTGGAGATTAGACAGTTCAGTTAGGGGGAGAAACCCTGGATGGAAAGATACCTTTGTCATTGATGAAAAAGGGGGAGATATTTATCAGATGGAGAGGACAGAGGCATGACTCCAGGGGGAGCAATGGTCACAAAGATGCAGAGGACATAGGCATGGTTCCAGGGGGAGCATGAGTGATATGAATTTAGTATTTCATGTCGTGATTTCAGTATTGCATCAACGTGTTTCCATCGATTCTAAAGGAGGATATTGTTGATTAAGGTTGGTTTTCATTGATGTTAACCCTTGAAGAAAGTTTGATAGAGAATTTTGGTAGCACAAAGTTTTGGGTAATGGACCTGTTGGTCCTAAGGTTTGCACCTGACTTCTAAAGGGAAAAGCTAGGCCACCTATCAGTTTAGAATGATTGCTTATTTTAAATTTTTTTTGCTTGGTCAGAGGGTTATTCTATCAAGACAAAGGCCAGGTTGGGTTGGAAGAACAATATGGATGAGGGCGCTACTTAGATAATGGCACACTAATGACATACCAGTGAAATAATAGAAAACAGAGGGAAACAAAAAACTACTCAATGAATAATCTGTTGTAAGAATTTCAATACTTAAAATATCATTTCAAGACATCAAACATGTATCAAAACACAATATCTCCCACAGGTTGCAGAAAACAAATCTTCACCAAAGAATTAGTTGTTTGACAGGTTGCATATGAGAAAAATTAAGTCATACAATAGCTAAAAGGAAATGAAATGTACGTTGCACAAATAAAAAATTGTATTAAAGATAAGAATAAAATCACATGAAGAGTTGAAAGAAACATTGTCATAAATATTATGTTCACCAAGTACAGAGATTTAATCCATGCATAAAATGGGTCCAACCAGTCTATTGTATTGCTATTCTTTCCTCAAAAAATATGACCTTTGCAATATCCAAAAAATAACTATTTAAAAGAGTTGCAGAGACTCTCATCCCTAGGGGAGTGAGACCTAAATTTAGGAAACTGTTCATAAAAGAAATTATTAACTTCATTAAGATGTTGGAATTAATCAGAAAGAGTGGTTCTTATCACACATATAAGACCACTCTTGCATCTAATCTAGGAATATGTTGAACTTAATCAAATAACAACTAATATTGTCTCTGTGACAAAACTAAGGCATGCACTGGAGGAACTGAGTTGACCGAAGATAGGCCTTAGAGTAACAGAACAGAGCTCTGTATTGAATGATGACATGTCTGCAAGCTGTTGGAGGCCACTGGATATAACCAACCGCATGAGCAGAGTTTGTTGAAGTGTTTCTGAAACTAATCTGCGTAGTTGGGTGACTGAGACTTAACTCTATGTCTATGCCTGAGCTTTTGGAAGCCAAGCGCACTCTTTATTGACCCCATCAGCTTCCATCGATACCTTTGAAATAGCTTCGCTGGAATGGTTCTCGATCCATCGATCATGAGGGGAGACATGGAGGCAAGCATCCAATCAGGAGATAGGATGAATGGACACGAGGGTAGATGACGTGTAGTGAGGGATAAAGGTGGCATGTAGGGAGAGGATGAGTAGATAGGTTGGGAAGTGAGTGGAGAACATGTGGTGATAGGCGAGAGGGAGCGGTATTGAAAAACAACCCGAGAGTAACTCAGAGGGGGGGTTAGGTGGTAAGCGGATTAGAGAAGGGGGGGTCCAAGTTCTTGAGGAGTTGCCACATTAGGTAGGGCCCGCGATGGGAAAACCACTTTCTCGGACCCCCTCCCCCCCCACCATTAAAGGTATAATGGTTGGGGGGGTATGAGCTATGACAAGGACCGTTGATTGAGAGAGGTGGGCCACCACCAATGGAGATCAGTGTGGGGGTTAAAGGAGGATAAGTGTCAAGCAGTGAGAGGAGCGAGAGTAGTGAGTGGGATGAGTGGAGGTGATGTGAATATGTGATGTCATTCAAGAACTTGATTACAGGAGATGTTGAGGGTGGTTTGGATCCAAACCGCCTTTGGGCCCCCAATCCCCCACAAGATGCCACGTACCCTTCCGACAAAACCATGGTTTAGATAGTGGGACCGCTCTGGAAAATTAATGTCTGGGAAGTTTTCATCCCCGCAATGAACTATAGTCATCGATCTGGTTACGATCCATGATCTGGGTGACATTTACCTACTGCAAGGATCGACAGTTCTCATTGACCTGGGATCAATGGTCCAGATTCACTTCGGACTTTCAAGCTTCGGGTGTTTTGAATGTGAAACATGACACCCCTCCCAGAGGAACATATCTGAAGTGAATGATATTTTTTCGCATGTCGTGACCGATGAACAATCCATATTCTCTTCAGAAATCCGAGCTTTGGGAGTTTCAAATGTGAAGCATGAAAAATATCCCAGAGGAAAATAACTAAAGTAATTGATATGTCGCCACGTGTCCCATCTGATGGATGGTCTAGATTTACTTCGAGACTTTGGGTCTTTGGTTCTTCGAGACTTTCGTGTGTTCGGAAAATCAGTACTTCGAAATTTATATTAAAACCCACGCGATTCTAGAACCCGAATGGATGAGAGCCATTGATCTATGATTTGCTTGGTGGATCTTTACCGTTGAAAATTGACCTGACTGTTCCCACAGTCTGAGCCCAAAATTTGTTGTTCTAGATTGTTGCATCGTGTGCATGGGAATTTCCTGTACATAGAAAAAGATTGGTATACCTACGATGAGCTCAATCAATGGTGCATGTGATGACAAGCATTTTGAAACAAATATGACATGTATTTTATCCTTCCAGGAAAAAAGAAACAAAAATGTGCAAAGACTCAAAAATGAATAAGGGCGAAGACACTCAGTCGTAGGAACTGATTTAACCAACCAGAAAAAGGAAAAATTGATTAAGGTGTAGGGAAAAAGAGAGGAGAGGCAGGGGGTGTAGACCTAGGTTGCAAAATTGGCTCCAACTGGGGATAGCTCATCCTTGTGAGATGCTAAGAACTGTATATCGGTTCCTTGATATTAGATAACTTCTCTTACCTTTCATCACTTTCACTCGTTTTTGTCTATTATCCTTGCGTATCTATTACTGCCCCTCAGCCATGCATTTTATTGAATTAAAAAACACTGAAACTACACCCCAATGCCTTGTTGGGATATGGAGTCTTTATCCACACACAATTAACTAATCAAAAGAAAAAATAAAGGAAAGTGTCTATGGTACAAGGGGGACCTTCCCAAATCCTTAAACAAAATAGTGTTTCAGGAAGCGCCCATTTACTGGGCCTCCAAAGATCTTTGTATCATCTAGATTGTGCATAATGAACGTGTTGTTGTCCATAAATTCAATCACCTTAAAAGGTCCAAACTAGAGGTTGTTGAATTTACCATTCTTCGACTTGTCATCCCTTCTGGCATCCCACCTCAAAACCTGGTCACCTTCCTGAAAAATCTCCTTCTTGGTTTTCTTATCAAAGGTTGATTTGATCTTGTTCTGGTATGCCTCAGTTCTTTGATCAAGTTCTTCTCTTCTCTGTTGAACTTCTATAATCTGGAATATCCTCTGTTGGATGTCATTGGGCTCCTCAACATCCTCGTGCAAGAATTTCAGAACTAGTATACCAAGCTGAGTCTGAAAAACAACGTCTATGCCATAAACAAGTTGGAATTGTGAGGTTCCTAGAGACTTCTTAGTGCTAATCCTGTCAACCCATAAGGCATATTTGATTTTAGATTCCCAGGATTTCTTTCTTTCAGTCAAATTTTTTTTGATGATCCTGATGAGAGTCTTGTTTAATGATTCTGCCATGCCATTTCCCTGAGGGAAATAAGGTGTGGAATGTGTCAAGGAAATGTTGTGACTGCCACAAAAGTCAATCATGGATTTCGACTTGAATTCTTGGGCATTTTCTGTTACAATCTTACTGGGGCAACCAAATCTGGCAAAAATATTAGTTTCCAGGAAATTCATGATTACCTTGTCAGTGGCATTCCTAGTGGGCACAACCTCAATCCATTTGGTGAAGTAGTCAGTGGCAGTGAGGATCCACTTGTGTTTTCCACTAGAGGGTTGAATTATTTCTCCTATGAAGTCTAACCCCCATTGTTGAAACATACTACTAGCTTTGATAGGTTTCAGGGGCAGTGATAGTAACTTATGTTTCCCTGCAAAAATCTGACATTCATTGCAGGATCTAACAGTGGAAAACACATCAGAGAAAAAGGTGGGCTAGTAGTATCCTACCCTTAGGATCTTGAGCGTTGTGGCCTTCCAATGCTGGTGCCCTCCACACACTCCTATGTGCATTTATGTTGTGACTTGTTTAACTTCATCTCCATCAAGGCATTTTAACAGAATGCCAGCAAGATCCCTCTAATACAAGATCTAGTTTGAAATGTAGAATTTGATGGCTTTCAAGTTGAGAGCCCTGGCCTTTTTCTTCTTCACATATGGTGGACATTCAAAATGTTGTATAAAATAGATGATGTTTTTATACCAAGGTGAAGAGGAATACCTTTCAAGTACCTGTAAGTTGTCTTTTCCAGGCTATATGATGGGTGCATCTGATTGGGTGAAGATCTGATGCAACTCTAGCACCTTACAGTTTGATTATGATAGCAATTTGGCTAGTCCTTGCCCCTTGATAAACTTGGTGGGGTTTATGTGCAAATCATACTCCAACAACTTGAAAATACATTTTCCTCTTTTCCCCTCACTGTCTGGCTGGACCAAAATCTCTTTGACATTATTGCTAGGAACAAAGGTTGCTATGCTAGACTGTAGCACGTAAACCCTGAAGGCCTTGAGTGCTTTGACCAGTGCATAAGCCTGTTTTTCTAATATATCATACTTGAGCTCAGTATATCAGAGGGATCTTCTTAAAAAGGCTATTGGTTTCTCATGCCCTTCCTCGTTTTTCTACAGTAGTACAACAACAATTGTTTTTTCTAAGGCAAAGGAAAAGATGAAGAAATCTTTGGTATTGTCAGGGCTAACCAATACAGGTGCTTCAACTAAATCTTGCTTGATTGTTTGGAAAGATGATTTCTCCTCCAATGACCATTTTATCACAACATCTTTCTTCAACATGTTAGTAATAGGCTTCATAATTTCAGCAAAATTTGGCACAAAGCATCTGAGGAAGTTTATCTTACCAATAAAATACTAGACAACCTTTTTGTTTATGTGAATCTCAATTTGTTGAATGGCACAAACCCTCTTTGTATCAATTTTCATGCCTCCCACTGATATGATGTGGCCTAGGAGCTCTCCTTCTAGCATGGAAAAGTGAGACTTCTTAGGATTGAGAGATATCCCATACCTCCTGCATTTCTTGAAAACCTGCTCCAAATGCTACAAATGTTCCTCATCAGACTTGGAGAAAATGGTAATGTCATCTAGGTATATGACCATAAATTTGTCTTTCTCTCCCACAAAAGATATGTCCGTGGCCCTCTGAAAAGTGGCCCTTGCATTCATGAGCCCAAAGGGAATCTTTTCATACATGAAGTTTCCCCATGGGGTGGTGAATGTTGTCTTTTCTTTATCTTTCTCACAAACTGCTATCTAGCTATAACCAGAGTATCCATCCAACAAGGCAATTCTGTGTGCACCTACCACCCTCTGTAAAATATGGTCCATATTGGGGAGGGGGTAATTTTCCTTCAAATAACACTTGTGTTGATTTATGAAATCAACACATAAGAATATCTCCCCACTCTTCTTCCTTACAGGTACTAAGTTGGCCACCCAATTTGAATACCTCAATGGTACAATAATGTTGTCATCTAACATTCTTTTTAGCTCTTTCTCAATTATGGACATTAACATGGGATTAAATTGTATAATCTTCTGTCTAAATGGCTTGGATCCAGTTTTTAGAGGGATCTTGTGCCGGATGATGTTAGTATCAAATGTTTTCAAATATTCATAGGACCATGCAAAAGTATCAACAAACTTTTTAATGAGATTGACATACCTCTCTTTTTTTTCTGCAGCCAATGCTTTGGACAACTTGATGATCTTTAGGTTCTCATTGGTCCCAATATTGCAATCTGTCACTTCTTGTTCTTGATTCTTCATGGAAGTTCCTTTGTAGATGTCATTTTTGTCGAACAATCTCTCCAATGGTACTAGTCCTCTTGGAATGTGATTGGTTTCCAGCTCCACAATATCATGACTAGCCACTGTCTTCAGCAGATGAGAAGATTGTTGATCTTCTAATTTCTCATTTTCATCTTCCTGACTTTCTTGATCAATTGAGATATTGGATAATTCATCAATGGTGTGAAGAAATATCTGCAACTCTAAATCATCACTAAAGACTTGCCAGTGCTTTATGTTGTCTGGTATGGTTGTTCTATGTTTGACTTCCACCTGATATTTAATATTTGGGCCAATGGGAGGCCTGAATGTGTTGGCAGCTAAGGCCAGAGAATTATCTTTCTGATTATGTTCTCTGGGAATGAAAGAGAGGTTAAATGCTAGAAAGAAGTTATTGATCAGGTCCTATACCTTGTTTCTTTACTGCTTGAGCCTCTGTTGCTTCACTTGATAAATATTCCTCACTTGATTGATGATCGAATCAGAATCACAAAAAACTGCTAAATAATCAATGGCCATGTCTTTGGCAGCCCTCAATCCCAATACCAAAGCTTCATATTCAACTATATTGTTAGTAGTCTCAAACTCCAACTTATAAGAGAGGGTCATCACTTCTTCTAAAGGGAAAATGAGGAGAATAACTGCACCAAATCCTTCTTTTGATGAAGAGCCATCAAAATACATCTTCCACACCTTCTTTTATTAACCATTCATGGGATGATCTCTGCATTGGCTGACTGATATTTCAGGGTCATCATTGTTTAAATGAAAAACAAACAAACCCATCCCATCCTCAACAACATAAATGGGGTGATTTATTGGGTTCTGATGATCACTGACTATGTAGGCTAACCTTACCTCTCTATATAGCCTCTTGTGCTCACCACCAAACATAGGAATGTTGGCATATGTGAGGTCCATTTGTAATGATCCTCCAACCTTATTATCCCAAGTTCTGGATAATAGCATGCTGAACTTTGGGGGGATGTCGGCCACCATAATGTCCATCACTACACTATGCATCGGTAATTCTGCTAGAGAAATCACCATATCCTTTATCAATCCCAGGCATTTTACTTTCTTAGATTCAAAGGAGTACAGGTCTTGGTAAGGCTTGGTAATCTCCAGACCTAGTTCTTCCATAACAACTTTGGGCATGACATCGTGAGAGGCTCCTGAGTCCGTAAGACAGTTGTGCAGGATCGTATCATGGACATTCAAAGATATATATAGAAAGGAGGGGAAGCATCAGAGCCATCCTCAATGTGTGGACCCATATTAATGGCTGGGTTTTCATCCTATAGACTAATGACATCAGAAGATAGACTAGAAGGATATGGTTGTAGAACTTTCATGATGGATTTCTTGAAAGGTTCATATTTTAACAATTTTGTCAAAGGAACAAGAATTTTGTTTTTTCTCAGCTCATGTTCCAAGCTAAAAGGGGTTGGTGTCTTATCAACTTCCTTTGTTTCAAGGGCAAGAGGTTTTGATAGTGGATATGAATGAGTTTTAGATGGCATACCTTTATTTGGATTTGGCTTGGGAGGGGCTTCTGCTTGTTTTCCTTGATCAAAGGTGGTGGCCTTGGAAGCTCCATTTCTTGTTCTCAAATTGTATTTATTTTTGGGTTGACCTTGGATAACTCCCTCCTCCCCTATCTGATCATCAAATTAATTTGACAATTGTGCTACCTCATATTCTTTCTGTGTTAAGTGACTGGTATAATAATCTATCTCATTGAAAAGCACATTAGTATCATCCACAACATCATTGTCTGCATCTATCTGCTCAATCTGATTTTTTTGGAAAGGGGGCACTACCTTTTGATCATCAACATTTCTTCTTTCTCTCTGCAATACTTGAGGAGCATCATTAAGACTTCTGAATTGGTTCTGATTTATATTACCAGCCCCTTGAAAATTCATGTTTTGTTGTTTGGATTCCCATTTTATCTTAGCTATCTCAGAAGTCAGATCCTTCAAGGTCTTAGTCATCTCTTCAAGTTTGGGATCAGATGTAGCTAGGTTAGAGGAGGTAGGGGCATCCTCTCTTTGTTTTTTCTTATCTTTATCATATCTGGTATTTAATTTGTCTGATGCCAAAATATTAGATTCAACTTCAATGGCTGCTTCCTGCATGGATAACACTGTGGTTGATCTTCTCTCTCTCATGAGAAGGGAGAGCTCTGCGTCAAATGCATTATCATAAGTGATCTTGGAAGAGGCTTCAATTGGTTTGATTTCATCTGGGATTCTACCATACATTTTATTGAATCTCTTGGTGAAGTCTGAAATAGATTCACCATTCTTTCTCTTTAGAGCCCCAAATTCAGTGATGTAGTAGACATAATCTCTCCTATCTCCCCACTGCTTTATGAAAGCTTCATCCAATGCCTCAATATCTACAATGGAGGCTGGAGGAAGACTTCTGAACCATTTTTTGACCTCCCCATCCAGACTCTGCACAAACAACCTCATCCACACATCTGAATAATCAATGTTAAAGTTGTCTGCAAAACTGTAAAAGTATACCAGATATTCTTCAACAGTTATTTCACCTTCCCCATTATATCTTGGAAGGTATTTCATGTACTCTATGGTTGGAGGTGCATGTAAGACTACAGGTAGCACTAAGGGTGCATATTTGGTAGCAATTATGACATCCATCCTATTTATGGCCATGGATTGAACAATAGGAATCTGCAAATTTATGGGAGATACAGGAGTGGATGTAGGACTGGATGCTAAAATGGAATTGGGAGTAGGAGATGTTTGAGCCTCGTTGGAATTATGATTCTCGGGGCTAGCAAATTCAAGTTGCTTGTGATGATGGTTTGAAGTATTTTCTTGGTGTGAATCTTTTCCCTTGAGGGGGGAAGTGTATCTCTGAGCTACATTAGATTTCCTTAGTTTCCTTTCTATCTTAGAGCCTACTGTGTTATTCTCAAGGTTACACTCAACCTTCTTGGCTTTGCTGTTTTTATATTTGGATATGTTGAATCCTTTTTGGACGCCAATATTTCTTCTTTAAATTTTACTCAGTGAAGTCATCAAGTGAAATATGGTAGTATGTTTTTGTCTGACCTTTTTTCACCATCAAAGTTTAGATCTGATCAATTGTTTTTCTCCTAGGGAAAGATATTTCGTTACTCCATTCCCCGGCAATGATGCCAGAAGATGTTGGTCCTGAGGTCTGCACCTGACTGCTAAAGGGAACATATAGGCCACCTATCAGTTTAGAATGATTTCTTCTTTTAACTTTTTTTTGGTTGGTCAGAGGTTTATTCTATCAAGACAAAGGCAAGGTTGGGTTGGCAAAACGATATGGATGAGGGCCCTCCTTGGAAGATGGCACACTAATGACAGACCAATGAAATAATAGAAAATAGAGGGAAACAACAAACTATGCAATGAATAATCTGTTGTAAGAAGTTCAATACTTAAAATAGCATTTCAAGACATCAAACATGTATCAAAACAAAATAAATCCCACAGGTTGCAGAAAACAAATATTCACCAAAGCATTAGTTGTTTGACAAGTTGCATATCAGTAAAAATAAGTCATACAATAGATGAAAGGAAATGAAATGTATGTTGCACAAATCAAAAAATGTATTCAAGATAAGAATAAAAACACATGAAGAGTTGAATGAAACACTATCATCAATAATATGTTCACCAGGTAGAGAGATTTAATCCATGCATAAAATAGGTCCAACCCGTCTATTGTATTTCTATTCTTTCCTAAAAAAATCTGACCTTTGCAATATCCAAAAATTAACTATTTAAAAGAGTTGCAGAGGCTCTCGTCCTTAGGGGATTGAGACCTAAACTTAGGGAAATGTTCGTAAAACAAATTATTAACTTCACTAAGATGTTGGAATTAATAAAAAAGAGTGGTTCTTATCACACACAGAAGACCACTCTTGCATCTAATCTAGGAAAATTGTTGAACTTAATCAAATAACAACTAATATTGTCTCTACGACAAAACTGATGCATGTGCTGGAGGAACTGATTTGAACGAAGATAGGCCTCAAAGTGACAGAGAAGATATTTGCATTGAATGATGGCATGTCTATGAGTTGTTGGAGGCCACTGGAGATAACCAACAGCATGAGCAGAGTTTGTTGAAGTGTTTCTGAAACTAATCTGCGTAGTTTGGTGACTGAGACTTAACTCTTTGTCTATGCCTGAGATTTTAGAAGCCAAGCACACTCTGTATTGACCCCGTTAGCTTCCATATGTACCTATGAAATAGCTTTGGTGGAATGGTTGTCGGCCCATCGGGCATGATGGGAGATGTGGAGGCAAGAATCCAATCGGGAGACAAGACAAATGGACGCAAGGGTAGATGACATGTAGTGAGGGATACAGGTGGTGCATAGGGAGAGGATGAGTAGATAGGTTGGGAAGTGAGTGGAGAATAGGTGGTGAAAGGCGAGAGGGGGCAGTATTAAAAAACAACCCGAGAGGAATTCAGAGGGGGGGGGAGGAAGTAAATGGATTAGAGAGGGGGGGTCCGAGTTCTTGAGGAGCTACCACATTAGGTAGGTCCCACGATGGGAAAACCACTTGTTTGGACCCCCCCACCTCCATCGTTAAAGGTAGAATGGTCAGGGGGGGTCCGAGCTGCGACAAGGACCGTTGATCAATGGCCCAAATTCACTTCGGACTTTCGAGCTTCGAGTGTTTTGAATGTGAAACATGAAAAACCTCCTAGAGGAAAATATCCAAAGTGAATGATCTGTTTCCGTGTGTCGTGACCGAAGAACAGTCCAGATTCTCTTCAAAAATACGGGCTTTGGGAGTTTCAAATGTGAAGCGTGAAAAATATCCCGGAGGAAAATCGTCGAAGTAATTGATCTGTCCCCATGTGTCTCGTCTAATGGATGGTCTAGATTTACTTCGAGACTCTAGGTATTTGGTTCTTAGGGACTTTTGGGTCTTCAGGAACTTGGTGCTTCGAACTTGATATTAAAACCCGTGTGATTTTGGAACCGGAATGGATGAGAGCCATTGATCTATGATTTGCTTGGTGGATCTTTATCGTTGAAAATTTACCTATATGATCCCTTTGTCTGAGCCCAAATTTTTTTCTTTTGGATTGTTGTGTCATGTGCACGATAATTTATTGTACATAGAAAATACTTGGTAGACCTGCGGTGGGCTCAATCAATGGTGCACGTGATGAAAATCATTTTGAAACAAATATGACATGTATTTTATCCTTCCAGAAAAACAGAAACAAAAATGCATGAAGACTCAAAAATGAATAAGTTCCAAGACACTCAGTTGTGGGAACTGACTTAACCAACCAGAAAAAGGAAAAATTGATGAAGGCATAGGGAAAAAGAGAGGAGAGGCAGGGGGTGCAAACCTAGGTTACAACAGGACCCAAGTTTGTTTCATGTATAATTATATGAGTTTTAATATATTTGAATGTAATAGTATTCTATATGGATAGTACATGTCATTACATTTTTGGTGATATGTGGAACGTCACATAACTCCTCACAGTTAGAGAGTTATGGCCACAAGAAGTTGGAGAACCCAGGTTTGGGTAATGGAACCAAGTTTGTTTGATTGATAATGGTATGAGTTTTGATATATTTGCAGGTAATACTATTCTATATGGATATTACATGTCATGCCATTTATGGTGGTATGTGTAATTTCACATAACACCTTGTGGTTTGAGAGTTATGGCCTTACGAAGTTGGAGGACCCTCATATGTCATCTAGAAGCCCCAAAAGGTCAAAGTAGTCAAAGTGGTTTAATAGATTTTAGAAGGTAAATAATAAAG
>JZKD02S1776757.1:1914222-1964735 GCA_000966675.3 Picea glauca
TTAATGGAGAAATTAGAAGTGGGTTAACCCTAAAATAAGGAAAGTGGGCAAAGTGACCTAGAAGATGCTTCTAAGGAAGCTACTTGGAGAGTATAAATAAGAGGAAATGCTCTCTAATTTTATATCACAACTGAGAATATTGAATATATATAGGTGACTAAGGTAACCAAAGGATATATAAGCCAAATTTTAGAGGGAAGGTGAAGAAAATAAGGCCGGAATTCAAGGGAGGATAAATTCTTTTGATGATGCTTTCTAAGGTATGTTATCTATAGGTCATCTCACCATTTTTGTAATAAAAAAAATTCTAGAATGATTTAGACCACGAAATTGATAGGAAATCGAGGAAACATATCCAAGTATCTGTGGTAAAAATTTCATCTTGTGGTTCATTTTATTTTTGGAGTTACACTCCATGGAAAATAGGGTTTGTGGATAGTCTTGAAACTAGTCTAAAACAAGTGTTTTGGATAAAAACGTCATAAATTCTTCATAACATATCCAAATTAAGTAACACAAAATGTGTTGGTTAGAGTATAGTATGTATTATTATGTCTAACATTTTCATATTGATTCAAAAAATATTCCGTGCGAGGTACACTCTACAATGTCACTCTCTAGAATATGCCAAAATTCAGCAAGGCATGCCATTTTTGCTAGAACTCCTTTTCTGAGAGGTTCCAAGTAGTGACACCTAAAGAAATTGCATAAAAAAAACCAAAGAACATTTTTTACTATTTTCATATCTTTATTCATTACGTGTACATAGTTATGATTATTTCAAGTTAGGGTTGTTGACTAATCCCAAACTAGTCATGTGAGACTAAAGAAAAATTTGATGAAAATGCTAGTCTCTTGTTATGAAAGTTAAGGAAGGTTTGGAGGTATGTGATCATATACACCAGGTCTATTATAGAGTTACAAATCATATTTGGATGATGAAATTGATGAGGGATTTTGGTTAAGGTACATGTTGGGTACATGGTTGAGACAAGTAGTGTATGAGTTGGCACATACATGAGTTGTATAGTTGATGATGTTGGTACATATTGATGAGTCATAGTTGATGAGTAGAAACATGATTGGTACATACTTGGTACATGGTTGGATGCACTTTTGTATGGTACAGGTTGATTACAGGTTGTTTGGTACAGGTTGGTGCATGGTTGATGCACTTGTTTATGGTACAGGTTGATGAATGGTTGATTCATGGCTCAGGTTATTGGTACAAGTTGTTTGGTGTTGGTTGATTGGTACATATTTATAGCAGTATATCTCACAGTGATAGTGTGACAGTGGTTCCATCATTCTACTTACACATCAGGGAGGTTGGATGAGGCAAGGACAGGTGGTTGTAGCCACCTTCTGGTTGTATCCGGAGAACATAGGGGGTTGTAGCCTCTTTCTAGTTGTAGCTAAAGAATATGGGAGTTGGATCTTCCCTCAGGTTGTAGCCTGAGAAACAAGGGGGTTGGTGAGAAACAAGGGGGTTGGAAAACAAAGGAATTTGGTGCTTCCAATGAATGTAATTCTTCAATACATATAAGAAAAAGCATTTTGTGGTTTTCTCTCACTTTGGGTTAGCACGTAAAACACTGGTGTACTTTGTATGTGTATGATTGTTCATTGGTTCATTTCTTATTTACTCTGCAATTATTGGATGATAATGTTACATTGATATAACACTTGGATTATATGGTTAAAAAGGATTAATTTCTCTATTATTGATTCACCCCCCCCCTTAGTAATCCAACAATGTATCCATTCGTTGTTATAGGAAGAAAACCAAGACAACAATATTAGATATGTAAGAGGAAAAACATAAGGACAAAGGTCTTAGGGTTTGGATGGATAGTCATTTTTTGAAGTTGGTTTTTGTCTAAGGTTTTAGAGTTTTTCTGCATATTTGACCTCTAATCTTATGAAAAGGGAAGTTTATAGTTAGGAAATGGAAGAAAACCATTTAGGAAAATGTATATGGAAGAAGAAAGAAGCTACAAAAGGTTTAATTTAATAGTTCACCATTATTTGCAAAATCATGGCAACTTTAACAGCAAGGCTCTTTCAATTTCAAACATGGATAGATTTTAGACTTGAAATAAGAATGGAAATTTTAAAGGTAATCAGTTGGTACAGGTTGTGTGGTAAGAGGATAGTAGTGATGAATTGATGTATAGGTTTGCAGTTCCAAAATAGGGGATTTGCAGTAGAATCTGCAGCACAAGCAACAAAAAAACAAGTAAGAGATAGTAACGGTGGATTTACAGCAAGGTTTGCTCAATATTAGTAAAAGAATTAGAAAACAATGCAACTAGCTGAGAATTTGTGACAAGAAAGTTAAAAAGGGATGCTTGATAGTGTGGATCGCCAATTCCCAGTGCTTAGAAGAGGAAAACAAGCACAGCCTTTAATTGATCTTCAACAGGGCTTAAAAATCTCATGGATTACTTGGAGGTTGTGTCTTTAAAGTTGATATGATTTGGATTGGATGAAACCCTTGCAACATGTCTAACCTCCAATTCACCTTCGCTAGCCAGTTTACATCAAATTCCACAGTGCCTGTCTGAAATTGGCAGTTTCTACAGTGCCAAGCTAGGAGAAAATTTCGAAAACTTGAGAAAACAGTTAGAAAATCCTTAATGAAGAAATCCCAAATAATTTCCTTTAAAACATGAATGTTGAAAACAAGGAGATCGATTGACACAAGTCTTATAAGTGCAATTATGGTGATAAGAGAAAGATTACTTCAGATGCGCTGCAAAATGTCCTGATGAGATGGAAGCGTACAAAAAATACCTTGATTTGACCTTCTAACGGGTATAGGGACAAATTGGAGGGGTTTAAGCGCATAGTGGAAGTGGTGACATGTCAGTCTAGTGGTGGAGGTCATAAGAACAAAGGATTGTCTAACCATTTCATAAGATGAAGACATAAACCAAGGGTTTGGTCCAACATCCAGCTTAACTTTATTTGTGATGAGACCTAAAAAGACCATAAGGAGGGGGTCAAAAAGTAAAACTTAAACAACACTAAGGATAAAAAATCAAAAACCTAAGGATGAATTGACCCATAAATACTTCATGTGACCCTTAACAACTTTATGTGATAACATTGGTTCCATAAGGGATGGCATGCTCCCTGTGAGTTGCCAAGTAAAAGTTGTTTCAATGTCTTATCCTACGGATATGGGGTCATTTATTAAAATAGAAATAAAAACAAAAAGTGATATTTACAATGGAGGGGACAACCACTCATGGCTTATGCAAAATACTTATTCATAAAGTTCCCATTAACAGGGCCACCAAAAACTTTAGAACCCTCCAAGTTCTGCAATTTATAAGTATTATTTTGAAAAACTTCAGAAATCTTGAAAGGACCAATCTAGAAGGATTCAAATTTACCATATTTTCCTTTTTTTTTCTTGGGTGCATCCCACTTGAGCACTAGATCTACCAACTGGAAATCTTCTTTGTTTACCTTTTTATCAAAATATTTCTTGATCTTCTACTAATGGCTCTATGCTTTATCAAGGAGATGCTCCCTGGTCTGATGTACTTCTACTAGCTGTTGTATCCTTCTGGCCATATCATCTGGTGCTCCTTGTTGATCCTGAAGGAAATTTTCCACATGCAAGGAAAGATGAGTAGGAAAAATAAATTCAATCCCATATACAAGTTGAAAGGGGGAAATACCAAGTAATCTCTTTGTAGTAACTCTATCAACCCATAGGGAAAATTTAAGCTTTGAGTCCCATGCTTTCTTGTTGTCCTCCAGTAACTTCTTGATGATATTTAGAAGGCTCTTGTTAGAGGACTTTGCTAAACTATTTCCTTGGGGGTAATAAGGAGTAGAATGAACTAGTTGAATCCCATATTTCTCACAAAATTTCACCAATGGTTCAACTTTGAAAGAGGCAACATTATCAGTAACAATATTTTTTGGAAAACCAAATCTTGACATGATATCCTTAAGAAAACTAATGATTATATTGTGTGAGGCACTCCTTGTAGGAATGACTTCTATCCACTTGTTGAAATAGTCAGTTGCAGTCAAAATCCATCGGTGTTGACCACTTCATTCTCAATGAATTTCCCCAATGAATTCAAGTCCCCACTGCTGGAAAGGACCAAAAAAAACCACAGGCTTCAAATAAAAAGATTTCAGTTGTTTCTTTTCTGAAAATTTCTGACATTTGTCACGTGCACTAATCTTTACACAAACATCAGTAAAAAGGCTAGGAAAAAAATACCCATCTCTGAGGATCTTATATGTTGTGGTTCTCCAAAAGTGATGACCCCCACACAAGATGTCATGAAAATCAGTAATGGCCTTTTGAGCCTCCTATGGATATAGACATCTCAAGAGAACTCCTACACGGTCTTTCCAATACAATATGTGATCAATGACACAATATATGATTGCCTTTAGTTTCAAATATCTCACCTTGTTCTTCTCCAAACCATCAGGAGGCTGCAACTTTTGCAGAAAATAAGTGATGTCTTTGTATCAAGTGATTTTCAGAGTTTAGGTTCATGAAATTAACCCCCAATGCTTTGAAATTTGATTCATCCAACAATCTATCTAAACCTTGCCATTTTACCAACTTAGTAGTCTTCATTTCAAGGTCAAACTCCATAATTTTCACAATCCACTTGCTCCTCTTTCCATCTATGTCAGGTTGAATATGTATTTCTTTCACTAAGGATGATGGGACATAGGAAATAATTTTGGAATGTAGAATGTATACCCTAAATGATTTAAGGGATTTAACCAAAGCATAAGCCTACTTCTCCATAATGTCATACCTCATCTTTGCATCCCTCAATGCCCCACTAAAAAAGGAAATAGGTTGCTCCATCCCATCTGTATTTTTTTGAAGAAGGACAACATCCAATGTGTCATGTGAGGCAAAAGAGAATATCATAAATTCCTTTGAATAATTAGGGTTGAAGAGAACAGGTGCTTCATTCAATGTTTGTTTGATTTGGTAAAAATAATTCCGAGCTTCAACAGTCCATTTCACCTCATTTCCCTTTCTAAGCATAGATGTGATGTACTTAACCAATTCAACAAAGTTAGAGATGAATATTCTCAGAAAATTTATTTTACCCAAGAAAGATTGGGTCTCCTTCTTGGATCTAGGAAGAGATAGAGTCTGGATGGCCTCTACTCTACTTTGATCAATCCTTACCCCTTTTTTTGATACAATGTGTTCCAACAACTTGCCTTCTTTCATAGCAAACAAAGATTTCTTAAGATTGAGAGAGAGCCCAAACTTTATACACTTAAGGAAAACTTTCTTAAAATGATGATAATGTTTCTTATGATATCTTGAGAAAAATATAGTGTCATCCAAATAGATGACCACAAATTTGTCCTTCTCCCCAATGAAGGAAATATCCATTTCTCGTTGAAAAGTTTCTCCTGCATTCATTATACCAAAGGGAAGTTTAGCATACATGAATGTGCCCCAAGGAGTAGTGAAAGTTGTATTCTCTATATCTTCAGGTAGGACAAAGATCTGATTGTATCCTGAGAAGCCATCAATCATAGACATCCTTGCTGAACCAGTCACCCTTTGCAAAATATGCTCCATCTTTGGCAAGGGGTAATTAACTTTCATGGAACTTTTGTTCAAATTTGTAAAATCAACACAAAGTCTGATTTCACCATTCGTTTTCCTCACAGGGACCAATTTAACCACCCACTTAGAATACCTTAAAGGTATGATGATCTTAGCATCACGCAATTTCTTGACTTCCTTTTCCATAATAGGCAGTGTTGGAGCCACCTTTGTTTTTTCTAGCCCGTCTCAAACTTCATGTCTTAATGCTCGAAATCGAAAGATGGTTTTCGTATTTTCCATCTGTGGTTTCAAAATCTCTGAAGTATTATCACGCAAGCAACGATAATTATTGTACTCTTGAGGCAAGTTCTACTTTTCGTAAAAAATTTCCCCTTTTTGTTCTACCTCGGGATTTCGTAGGCTAGATGCTATAAATCATGTAGTTCACAAGTCTCGAGCAACGAAATGGCGAAATCGCTTTAAAATTTTACCCAGGGCAGTAACGGGAGTAAATTTTTCCTAAATCATGATTAAACATCATCAATTTTCGTGCCTCGACGTTCACTAAATCCAAAAGTCTTATTGTCGTAACCCCGATAGCCGAAACCACAAAGTCCTTATTTTAGTAACCCATGTCAAGGTTAAAGGTAAAAGCTAAGCCATGGTTAAATTTTGTCGACAATTCGCCACTCGACGTTTTCTCTTTAAAAAGCTACACTGCCTAAGCCCTGACTCACGAAGTCATGATAAAGATATGAACATAATTAATTAAACACTTAATCCGAGTTTATCTTCCCTTTTAATTAAAACATATTATCACGATCTCGTGGTTTCGCAGCTCGACATGCGAACTTCCCGAAAACTTACCTTCGAAGCTTCGAGTCGCGATATGGTGAATATAAATAATTATGTAATTAATTAAGTGCCTAATCACAATTGCGTTTGTATTAACCCAAATCAATCATCGCAAATTCAGGGGTTAAAGGTTCAAAGGGTTAAAGAAAAATTCCCGATACAACGAGTAATGAAAGATTAATTAACTTTGGTAAAACTAGATTAATTAAGCTAAATCAATATCTCTCGTGTTTTGATGCTTTCACAGTTTACAAGGTAGTCTTAATTCTTCCTTACGCCAACTGACATTTCAAACCGCCAAAATTTATGGCATTAAGTAGAAATAAGGCGAATCGACGAATAAAGATTAGGTTTATTGCTAAATTTATTTCTAAACATGATTTGACAGATCTATTCTAAAAAGTACCGAGTTTTCGAATATATAGAGCTGTTATTCGTTATAACAAGTTCATTTCTATATTACGCAGAGCACACTTTCTCAGCGAGCTAACTTCTGTATGTATACATATTTTTATTGCATAAGAGCTAAAGTAGGATCTCCAGTCATGGCCCCACGAAAAGCATCCAAAGCCAGTGTTGAGGTTTCAGGACAAGGTTCGGACAACATCGCTGATACTTCATCTCAAAGTGTCGAATTTGTCCCGAACTGGTCATTCATTTCTGATTTTCTGCAGGCTGAATTAGTGGATTATTCTGATGATTCCAGCGACAATGAAAAATACGACATAACCACCAAGTATAAGATCGTCATTCAATTGGGAATGCATAAAGTAGCGGCCAGGCCACGACTACTCCCCTATTATGATATGGTCTGATGGGCATTAGACCATGTGGACATACCAACCAGAACCATCATGAATGAGCAGAAGGTCACCATCAGGACTTTCAGACCTGAACATCTGCAAGCCATGTACAAGTTTCCCACATCGTCCAACCTTACATATGATGCCGAATTCTTGGAAGAGTTCAAACAGAAGGAATGTGTGCAGTATGACAAAACTATGTCTAGCTTTATAAGAGATTGGGTTTCGCACCCTGCGAAGTTCAGAGCAGACAGTCATGGTATATATTCAATAGCTTCCTTGGAACCACAGTTCAAGTATGTAGCTATGATGACATGCAGATTATACGGGAGAGAGGACACCTCACATTTCTTTCTTAAATGGGTGCCTCTAATACATTGATTCGTCGAAGGTTGTTCCTTTGACTGGGCGAAAATGTTGTCCGATAGCTTGACTAGTCGGGTTACAGAGTATCGGACGCAGAAAGAGAGCGGAAAAATTTCTTCATTTTTTATGTTTGCATACATTATGGACTCTGTGTGCTTTCTAACACCATTTCCCTTAATGAGCTGGAGTTGGACTCCAATAGAGGATGAGCCTATCCATGTCTATCATGTGAAATTGTGGGAAAACAAAGCGATAGATTTCGTATATGAAATATTCAACTAGGTGATGGTACCGCTGCATGTCACTATTTTCGGCCACCTGCCACCCAGGATCTCGGATAGTATAGTGACGAATTTGAGCAGCATAGCTGATTGGTATGTAGAATCTGAATTCTCATATCTCATAGTTTGCGGGGCTTTTGTTCCCCCGCATGCATTGCCATTATTCATTCCCGACAAGCTATCTTGTCATGAGGTTGCTAGACAAACAATAATCGGTGGTATAAGCAAGGAGCTTAAGGGATACTCGAAAAAGGTATGGCCACCTTTTCCTGTTCATTTAAATTCATATTCTTTGTTAGATTCCAGGCATGCTAAAGCTGAGGCAGCAGCCCTGGAAGACCTAAAGTTGGTCCTTATTGAATACAAGAAGCACAATCCACAAAGGGTCGTGAGTAATCATTTGGCCAGTTGCGGACTCAAGAGATTTGAACACGAAAAATCGCCCTCGGATGACATTTTCTGAGGCGGAAGATCTTATGTCGAGATTTTATCTTGGATACAAACATTGGCACCTGAAGAGAGGGTCGATGTTATGAAATTCCAAGAACATCAATGCAGTTGTCTTCCCGCAATATTACTGGGTGAGAATCCAAGTATAGCGGAGGTGAAACAAGAATATGTTGAAGGCTCCAAGGATGCGACTCCCAGTCAAGAAAAACACCAGGATGAGGGAGAACAAACTAAGAGTATGAAAGCAGAGATAAAGACTCCCGACCCGCCGAAGAAGAAAACTCCGATTACTACTCTAGGACAATCAGTGAAGCAAATCGGAGATCCTATCACATCAGTTACTCCCTTGCAGTCAACTCAGGGAAATATTGACACGGGGTGGATCTTCAATGAAGAGTTGAGGCCTATAAGGGTGGAAGAGCTCCCTCCAAATGAGTTATTCTTCGATAAGAAGAGAAAGGCAGTGGTAAAGAGATAATTCTATCAGGAAGGGGAGTCGACAGTCAAGAAATACAAAGTTATGACTAATGGGAAGGACAAGAAGAATGAATAGTTCACCACGGAAATAGCTGGGACATTAGGGGCATATGCCACAGTGAACCAATTTTCAGTCGAGGTTTTGAAAAACCAGCTGAAATGAAAAAATCGCCTCATCAAAACCCTGGAAGCCAGACTAGACACAACAGTGGAGGCTACCAAAGACCAGGAGAGTGTAGGAATAGAGCAAGCAAGGTTGGCCGATAAAAGTGAGATAGAGCTGCTCAAGACTAAGCTCGAACAAGCACAGTTGATGGTTCAGAATGGTCATATGCAAGCGGGTCAGCAACAAGATTTGATTGAACAACTACAGGCTAGAGTGGAAATCGCAGAAAGTAAAGTGATAAATATTGGGATGTTCCAGTCCCATGCGATGGAGATTCGGAGCAGAGTCTCTGTAGCCCAACGAAATTTAATCGCCAAGGTAGAGGTGATTCGAGACAACTGTTTGTTGGTTAATCAAGTTTTGGAGAATTTATCTGCTAGAAAAAGAGAAGCTGGAGCAGCACGAGTTGTCTTTCAAGACGCTGTGATAGCCACAAACAATAGGGATTTGGGAAGTACTCCCAGGTTTACCATTTCAGAGCAGACGAGAGGAAACATTCTATTGAAAGAATGGGAACACATCATCTTAGAAGGTAAGATGCAAGTCAAGAGGGTAACGAAATCCTTAGAAGAGTCTTTTAGTTCTATAGATGGTAATCTGCTAGGCATTGATAGCAGAGGTAATGTCGAGGCATTGATTCAAATGAATATGGCAAAAATCTCACTTGATTTAAATGAAAAAGAGGAAATATATTCAGCCGAGATCTCACAAGTGACTACGACAGACATAGTCCAAATAGATAAATGTATGATTAAACCAAGTATGCAATTATGCACTATCGACATCATAGACAGGCATATGGAAGACAGGTTGCCACAATTAGCCCGAGATTGTTACTCTTTTGAAGCCAATTGTCAAGCAGAGCCGTCAAGGCTGATATCTTGACTGGTTGAAAGATGTGTCACATGTACCGAGCACGTGCGAGGACAAGATTTTGGCACCAAATAAAGACAGAGAAGAAGAAATGGAGCGATTTCTCTTCTCCCTATCATAACTGAAAATTTTGCAACGATTGAGATTCCATCTTATTGTAAAACTGTATAAGTATACCCTAGAAAGAAAGAAAAGGGGCTGGACCTTTTTGTGTCGATTGTAATAGAGTTTTTACATTTTGAGAGTTAATACAAAGCAAATCTGAAGATTCTCAATTCCGTCACGACTGTGTTATGAGTTTGTTTTCTTGTATCTCATATTTCATTTCATTTCATATTCGTATCTGATGAATGCTTCGGTATAATTTAGTACAACCTCTACTATAGCGAATGAATTTTGGTTTTCTATATTGTTTACTGTTTTTCCTCTGTACCAGCTATCAATGGGTATAAGACCAGTCAACGCTTTCGGAATTCTATATATATTTTATGCTTCATCGGGTTATTTCCTTACAGTTTTCTTCTTCTATTTATACGTGATATTCTCCCTTGATAGGAGCCTTACTTAATAGACAACTAAATGTTTTCTTCCACCTCATGCATTTTTATTAAAATATAACCCAGTTACGGGAAAGAGCCTTTGATTTTCACCCCGTTTTTATTCTTGAAACCGTAAACTCTCTTTTATACGACCGAATTGAGATAGCACTTAAATTCCCCCGAAGTTTTCTTATTTTACTGTTCCTCCATGACTGTCCCTGTACCAACACAGCCCAATATCGAACTTGGATTATCAAATCAAACACACATTGCCTTAAACCTTTTCGATACTATTCTTAAAACAGCTACTACCCGGGTTGAACTCGAATGTTCATGGGCAGTGATTGAACAGGATATAAACATCCAGGAATAGTTGGAAGCTAGACAACACCAACACAGAAATCTTCCCTAGTTTCCCTTGCTGAGGGTTGATGTTTCTCTCTTCTCTACCCTTTACCCACTTTCAGATGCCTAGACACTGTACTTCTAAGCCTTAAGTACAGACTCTGGAACAACAGGCAACAACATGGGATTTATCTGTTTAAGTTTCTACATAAATGGCTTGGTCTCCTCTTTCAAAGGAATCTTATGTTCAATGATTCTTGTATCATAACTTTGTATATATTCATATTTCCAAGCAAATACATTAGCAAACTCCTTAAATAACTTAACATACTGAACCCTTTGCTCCTTTGATAAACTGCTAGAAAATTTGACATATTTTGGATTTTCCTTTGTTACCTAAGTTGCATTCTGTCACATCGGCTTCTTCACTTGAAACTTTAACCTTCACAACAACATCATTTCGTTCAAATAATATCTCCAAAGGAATCAATCATTTTGAAATATGGTTACTGGGCAGTTGAACAATCTTGTGGTCTGCAATTTTATTTACGAAAATATCATCATGAGGGATTTTGGTATCATCATGATCTTGATCAATATGAAGAGAAAAAAACTCTTCCAAAATTTCCATAAATCTCTTAATCTCAAGATCATCCTCAGATAGCTTCCAATGTTTAACATTTTTAGGTATAGAGGGTCTATACTTCACTTCCACATCATTTTTTAGCTTGGGGGGAAAAGGAATTTTAAAATTACTTGCAGAAACAACCAAATAATCTGTCATAGTATTTTCTTCTCTTGGAATAAAAGAGGTTAAAAGTTGAGAATAAATTATCAATAAGATCCCAAACTTCATTTATGTAAGTCCTTAACCTGGGGTGTTTATCTTGATACATATTTTTAACTTGATGCACAATTAGTTTAGCATCTCCAAACACTGTTAACTCTTCAATCTTCATATCTTTAGCAGTTGATGCAGGCTCCCTACCTTAGCAGGGTCCACAACCTCCCCATCTCTGGAGCGCTCTCTTTCTTGAGCCAAAATGGCTCTCTGGTTCCCTCTGTTGGAACCCTTTTAAATGAATCCACATGCCCCTTTGTCCTCTGGCATAGGCCTTGAGAAAACCTGTGCGTGTGCCCCCTTTTTGGTGCTCTTCTCAGTTCTAAACCAACACAAAACTCAACATTGATTCCTTTCCAACTAGCCCCTTCTTATATGGTGACCTCGGGTTATGACCCAAGGCTTAAACAAAACACCTTTCATGTTTCGGGGTTTTAGGACTCTTTCATGCGAGCTCTCCCAGGCTCCTTTTCCTTCGAATCGCCGAACCCTGAAATAGAGCCTAGCTCCCACTATCTCCTACCTTCACTCTTGACTCATATGACCAGTGTCCCGTGACCAGTGGCTAACATCCAACCGGCTCTCTAGTTTTCACATTTCACGATGTGACCGGGTTGACTCCTTGTCCCTCCAACTCCTGGTTATCAAAGGTCCAAAATCATATCTATTATGAGATCGACGACTCTGAGTCTTCCTCGATCTAACAGTCCTAGCTATTTTGGGATTTCGTGAACCAAAAGTTCGCGACTCTTGACCCCAAGTCACAACACTCTCCAAGTCCCAAATTTAAAAAACTCTCAACCACACAGGATCAACAGTCCACGATCCACCTTGATTAATGGTCCTTTTTCAATCATGATTCTCCCTTTCACGATTCTGGGGAAGTCCACACTCTTGTTTCTCTGGTGGCCAAAACTTTGGTTGGCTTCTGGATCTTTGACACCTGTCACCCCAGATCCAAGGGTTGGTGTGATTTCACGTTTTTGACAATCGTGAGTCTTCCTGCTTGCCTTCGCCTCTACTTTCCCAAAGTCTGAAACCCTTATGGTTTCCGGATCTTCACCACATGTCGTCCACAATCCAATGGTTGGAATGATTTCAGGATTTCACGTATCGTGGGTATGGAGTGTAGATTCCTCTACTCTTCCAATCCCCGATTCCCAAATTTTGTGTGCTATAAAAGGTATTAAACCCCATGCACATTCACTTGATTCAACAGTTGTTAGATGTCGATGCTAGATCTGACGGTTCAGATCTGTTCTCCTTACGTGCTCTCCTATGTGTGTCTAGACATAGATTCAACGGTCTAGATCTCTCCACTTCTCCCAATCCAATGACAGTTGTTTCTCCTCCTCCTGATCTTGCGCTTCTTCCTTTCTCTTGGAAGAACTTCAACGTTTGAAGGTCTCGGCCTTCGATACTTCTCCTGCGAGCCCGGTTCCTTTGGGTCTCGTCTGCGTTCTGGGAATGCTATCTCTCATGAGCTTTTCAACCACTCAGTCTCTACCTCTATTCCTTTTTGTTGTAACTCTATGCACAAAGGAACTATTCCTCCTGATCTTAAAAACTTGAGACGAGTTCATTCTCGCACACTCCTTGTGCTGCTGCATTCTCGAATAACTCAATTCAAAGTATTTATTGTAAAGAAATGCTTCATGCCCTCCTGGTGTTCTTCTACTCGATGCACACCTTGCAGATCCTACAGAGTGTTCAACAACTCTATAAGTGTCTCTCCTCTACACTTCTTCTCTCTCTGAACCTGAAATAGAGTCCCTCTTGTGCACTCTATGCACATGCTCAATGCCCTCTTGACCAAGCTTTACAGAGCCTTCAATAGTTATATCTTCTTCCTGTGAATTCTTGCACAATATTCACCTCAAGAGTGTTCAGTAACTCTGAGACTTCTCCTGAGTTGTCGATTCCTCTGATGTGCCCACCTAGCACATTCTCCCCTGATCGAAAACAAAGATATAGATGCACACTCCTTATGCTTGTTACATAACCTCTATCGTTTTGTTGTGCACACCTTGCACAACCTAAAAAAAACCCACACTGAAATCGACAAACTCACAAACAGGTATTAAAATCTATCTATTATCTGTATCTACAACATACAAATAACATTCAATTGCATAAACACACACAAACAAATCATGACAGGAGAAACTTCTCTTCTATTAATCTCATAATGTCTATACAAGTGTGTTTACAAAGGCTAGACTATAACCAATCTCAACTCTCTCCCCCCTGAGACCTCTCTACTTTGGTCTCTCCTATTCTACCTATTTTTCTTTTAATTACCAAAGAGGGATCCATGAGCTTATCCTCTTCACCGCCTCTGTGCTATCTCTATCTTAGAGCGGCTCCTACCTCTACGGCTACATTACACAAAAGGAAGTTGCAGACCTGATTGATCTGGAATTAGCTGTAGGTAACCATTAAAGGAAACCTCAACCACTACCTATACAAAGGTGCGGCTTGGCATTAAAATACTTACAACACAAATCCCCAAATGGGATTCGATTTCAAAATTTTGAAAAATGAGAGGGTTGTGCCTCTCTCCTCCATGAATGCATGTTGGATGAGCTGGTTGGTTGGCACTTTGCTGAGTTGGAGTGATGCTCTTGGTTCATACTCCTCATCTGGAAAAATCATGAGCTCCTGCTCATGAGCTCCTCTTCCCAAGTGTTGAAATCGACCTGAATCATAAACTTTCCCTTGGAGTTGTCCACCTGCTCCATTGCTTCACTGGTATTGCTGCTGCTTCTTTCTCTTCTTCCCTGCCGCTGTTGTAGGTTCCTTTTTGTTCAAATTCCTCCTACTGACTTCTTCTTATGCTGACCTCAACATCATCCTCCTGATCTTCTCAATCACCCTGTCCAGCTGCTCCAATGGCTGGCTCTTTGTATGCAGTCTTTGTTGGACAACTGAGAGGGGGGGTTAATCAGTTGTTACCGTGCTTAAACAATTATTCTTATTTTAAAATCTTTTCAAATTACTCAATGACAATCACAATAATGTAGGGAAATAAGTAATAGCACATTCAACATCAGTCACACATATGAGATACACAGAGACAGATATTTCCCGAGGAAACCCATAGAGGGTAAAAAGCTCTTCTTCTTTATATGATAAGTAATCTTTACATTCTTTACATTATCATACATATGAGCACCAACTCATAATGAGGCTAGAACCTCTGTTTTGCAAGCTGCTACTTGCTGAGAGCACCAACTCTCTGGTTTCTCTAGAAACAACTAGAAGGAAGCACCAACTCCTTATGTTTCTCTAGAACCAACTAGAAGGAAGCACCAACTCCCCAAGTGTTCCAACACCAACTGGATGGAAGCACCAACTTCCAATCATACAGGAACCAACCTATAAAACAGAGAACAACAATTCTCCCTTGCAGCACCCTGACACCGTGGTGTTTCTGGTTGCAACCAGATGGAAGCTACAACTCCCTGTGTTCAAGCAACCACTTGAACCTATGAGGACAACATTCCTCCCTAGAACCTCCCTAGCACCCTAAAATATTAATCTTTGTTACTAAAACTTATTACAGTGATATAAAGTTCCTCAATGGATTACCAGTCTCATCACTTTTCTGCTACACTCTGCTACTATGTCTGCATCAGTGTCTTATGCACACTTCTCTACGCTTTATGACCTTCTCCATTTATGCACTGTATTCCATGTCCCTTTAATGCACCATTCCTCTATTGTATTTCAGCCACTGCGAACTCCTTCTACACTCCTCAATCCCTCTCAACAACATCCACCATCTCTTCTTTCTTCTGCCTTCTTATAGTCTCTGTGCACCTTGTGCATGCCCTGTGCGCAATGCTTCTGCATGCTCTTCATGTCAAGTGCTATGCATGTTCATCATTGAAACTCTTAATCTTCTCTGGCTGTTAAACCCATATGTCCATCATCATTGGGAGTTATGCTGAGATTCCTTATCCTCTCCAACAGATGAGACTCTTTGTCTTCTCTGTCACAGTCGAGCTCATCCTCTCTGTTGTAGTTACAGACTTCAACTCTCATCTATCTGTCAATTGCCTCCATGAACAATCTTCATTCCACTGGCAGATTCCTTGAGACTCTTCACCTCCTCTGGAAATCACACAGAAGCATGGATGATTTTGGGGATAAATTTCGCTCATGGGCTAATTTTCCATGGTTTTTCCAAAAATGAGATTCGCTATTTTAAAAATTATTCGCCCAAATTCTATAGGATAAAATGATTTTACCTTAAATATCGCCAAAATTTTATAAAAACTATATAAAATCCTTATAAGTTTGAATATTTTTACAAAAATATCGCTAAACATTTATAGTTGGCATATGAAGGATTAGTAAGATTCGCCAAGGTTTCTAGATTTTAAAACAAATTTCCATCCTTAAAATCATCCCTGCACAAAAGTCTCTTCGAGTCCTCTAGCAGAAACAATTACTGGTGTCTAGCAGTTACACTGTGAACCTCCAAAGAGTGCTTCAACAACTGAATCGCCACTAATCGATTAACTGTGAAGAGCAACAGTATCCCTTTGATCATATTCCTGAATAACCTACACCGTTGGATCATAAATGATGGGTCTCGCGCTTATTTCCCCATTTCGCAATTCATCCTTTTGGGATCACCGTGGTGAATATTTTGTTACACTCCATGTCCCGATCCCCGAAACTCCAAAAAGGATCTTGTCTGCACTAGCTCCCTCCCCCATCTTCCACCAATGTGACCAATGGCTATGACTACAACCTACACCAAAAGTGTATTTCACACTTTCTCATTTCGGAGATTATGTGATCAGTCATCTAAACTTTCTATGTTATGAGCTCTGAAATAGAGCTTGGCTTCTATAACTCTACTCTCCAGCTCTCGACCATGTGACCATGAGAGGTGACCAAGCGCTTATCGATAACGTGCTTTCACAATTTTTCATTTCAGCACTTCGGCGTTTCGCATGTCACGAATTCCTATTGTGAGGTATCTCGACTCTCGAAGTCGCGGTCCCCGAAATTCCGAAATGGAGCTTGCCGCTTCAAGATTTTCTCTACATCTCTTCGACGATGTGACCACCATCAATGTCCGAGTTCTTATCCATAAAGCGCTTTTGCAATTTTGTAATTCGTCATTTCGGCATCCTTGATGTGAGGATTTCTTTACGCTCCATTGCTTGATCCCTGAAACTCCGAAATGGAGCTTGCAGATTCAAGCTCTTCTCTACAGCTCTTTGATCGGACGACTATCCTTTACCCCAGGACTTCATCCTTTGGGAATTTGGGGGAGTGATAGATTTAAAAATCCCAAAGAAAAAACTCCCGGAGTGAGGTCAGTCATGCATAACTCGATGACGTGTCGTGATCCGAGTGGCTGCCATGTGTCACTCAGAATTGTAATTTCCAGTGGCCTGAAATGCAAAATCAACTTAACAATTTTCATTGTCTGATCATGCCACATGTCATAGTCTTCCACCTGTCCTTTATGACATGGTCTACCATATTCACCTCCTAGATTTGTCGGCCGATATCACTTCGCGATTTCACATATCACGATTTTGGCATTCTTGATGTGAAAGTTCTCGACACCTTTAAGTCCTGATCTGCGAAACTCCAAACTAGAGTCAGGTCTGCTTTTTGGATTTTCGCACTTCACAACTTTGGGACTCCTATAGAGAGTTCTTTACCTCTCCATCTCCTAGTATCTGAAATCCCAGTATCCGATACTCCAAAATGGAGTTGGATCATCTTTTTGGCTTTACGCACTTCGCGACTTCGGGACTCCTGTAGTGAGAGTTCTTGACATCTCCATCTCTCGGTATCCGATAGTCCGAAATGGAGTCGGATAATCTTTTCAGATTTTCACACTTCACGACTTCAGGACTCCTGTAGTGAGAGTTCTTGACATCTCCATCTCCCAGTATCTGAAATCCTGGTATCTGATACTTTGAAATGGAGTTGGATCAATGCTTTGATCTTGCCTTTCGATCGTTGTTGTTCTTCCTTGCCTACCTAACTGATGATATTCCTTGCCTTCCTGTTTTCCATCATTTGTTTTTGGCTTTCCCTGCAAGCCAATCATTCTCTTATTGTAGACAATCCCACAATAGCCCCCTTTGGCATTGATGGCAACCTTGAACGACTACGCTAATCTATTTGGACCTCCAACTGTAGCATCCGGTCTGGACAATTTCTTTTCTCACCCTTTGACATCAATGTCAAAGAAAACACGCTCCCGCTAAGTTGTTGCAGTATGTTTAGGAGGTATCAGATATTCATCCAATACAAACTCCCCCTAACAGGATGGACTCTCTTAGATGTGAGACGGGATGACACCCAACTTCTGTCATAGATATTCAAAAGGTGTCTTGGCTAGGGGTTTAGTAAAGATGTTTGCAACTTGTTCTGTGGTTGGAATGTAATGGACCTGAACAATCTCATTGGTGACCTGCTCTCTCAGAAAATGGTATTTTATGGGAATATGCTTGGTCTTGGAGTGGAATACAGGATTCTTGGACACACTGATGGAACTAGTGTTATCACAATGAATTGGGATCGGTGCAACGTATTTTACCTCCAAGTTTGGAAGTTTCTGAATCATCCATAATACCTAAGTGAAATAGGTAGAAGCAACAATGTACTATGCCTTTGTAGTTGATAAAGAAATGGAACCTTGATTTTTACTCAACCATGCTACTACAGAATATCCTAAGAAGAATGCACCTCCACTTGTTCTTTTCTTTTCATCCATGCAATTAGCCCAATCAACATCTGAGTAGGCTAAGAATTAAAAATTATGATTCTTAGGATACCATAGGCCATAGTTCATTGTTTCTTTCAAATATCTGAATATCCTTTTGAAAGCTAGCAAATGACTCTGTTTAGGTGCAGACTGATATCTTCCAACCATTCCAACAACATGCATTATGTCTGGTTGAGATGTTTTGATGTACAACAGGCTATTGATCATCGATCTATATGAACTTTGATCAACATCAGGCGAGTCATAATCCTTACTTAATATTCATCCAGTAACCATAGGTGTGCTCACAGGTTTAGAGTCTTCCATTTGAAACCTTTTCAAGATTTCTCTTAGATATTTTTCTTGAGAAATGAACATCCCTTCAGACCTCTGAGTAATTTGTAGACCAAGAAAAAATGACAGTTCACCTATAATAGACATTTCAAACTCAGACTCCATGGCAGAAGCAAACCATTGTACCAATGAATCCTTATTACATCCGAAGATGATGTCATCTACATATACCAATAATATGAGCATATCATTATCCTTTGTTTTGATATACAGATTGTTGTCAACTGTTCCTATCTTGAACCCTTTGTCTTTGAGATACGTATCCAGTTTGTGATACCAGGCTTGAGGGGCTTGTTTTAACCCATATAAAGATTTCTTCAGCTTGCATACTAAGTCAAGGTTATCAGACAGTTCGAAACCCTATGGTTGTTCCATATAGACTTCTTCACTTAAATATTCATTTAGAAAAGTTGTCTTGACATCCATTTGATAGACTTTAAACCTTTTATGACAAGCATAGGTAAGAAACATTTTGATAGCTTCTAATCTTGCTATGGGCGCAAATGTTTCATCAAAATCCAGTCCTTCTATCTAAGCATACCCTTTACAAACCAATCTTTCTTTGTTCTCGACAACTTGTCCCTATTTATTCAACTTATTCTTAAAGATCCATTTGGAGCCAATGATATTTTTACCTTCAAGTCTATGAACCATCTCCCACGTATTGTTTTTCTCAATCTGATAAAGTTCGTCATTCATTGCTTTAACCCAATGGCCATATTTGCTAGCTTCATTAAAATTCTTGGGTTCCATCCTAGATATGAAATATATATGTGATTTTTCGGTGTTTTTGATTAGCTTTCTCCCAGTCTGTACACCTTTCTCTTTTTCACCAATTATTTGACTTGGAGGATGGTTGTTTTGAGTGATTCTGGAGGAGGAATTTGATGTTGTCTGCTAATTTGAGTCTGTTTGAGTATCTGTGTCTTCATCTGATTCAGAGTCTTCATTTTTTTATTCTTGGACCTGTTCATCTTCGGCTTTAGTTGTGTCTTATGTAGAAGACTCATTACTATACACCTCTCTTGCTGGGATTCCTTCATCAACTTTTACGTCAATACAGTCGACCATTTTATGAAGCCTCTTATTATAACATCTGTATCCTTTACTGTTAGTAACATACCCTAATAAGATACTTTCATCAGCCCTGTCATCATATTTGCCAAGGTTCTCATCATTATTCTTTATGTAACATTTACTTCCAAAGACTTTGAAGTGTTTAATTGAAGCACGTCTCCCATACCACAATTCATAAGGTGTCTTGTCACTTTGTGGTCTGAGGTGGTATTTGTTAAGAACATGGATTGTTGTGTGTATTTTTTCTACCCAGTAGGTTTGAGTAATGTTCCTCTCATTCATCATTGACCTGGCCATTCCCTGCACTGTTCTGTTTTGCCTCTCAACTACTCCATTTTGTTGTGGAGTTCTTGGGATTGTGTATTCTCTCTTGATCCCATGCTTATCATATAATTCCTTGAATTCACTTGACATAAATTCTCCTCCTCGGTCTGATCTTACAACCCTTAACCTCTTGCCTATTTAAGTCTCAATTAAAGCCTTAAATATTTTAAACTTCTCAAATGCTTCATCTTTTTCCTTGAGAAAGGAAACACAAGTAAGTCTGGAGTAATCATCAATAATCATCATGAAGTAGTTTTCATTCCCTGTGCCTTCCTGTCTTTATGGTCCACATAAATCCATATGAACTAGTTGGAGTGATTTCTCTATTGAAGTAAAGCTCTTGGACTTAAACTGTGTCCTGTTTAGCTTTCCTACTTGGCAGGGTTTACACATTGAATCTTGGGGCTTTGATATTCTCGGAAGATTTTTTACTGCCTCGAGATTTTTGAGTTTGATTAAGTGGTCAAAGTTTAGATGTCCAAGTCTCCTATGACATAACCAACTTTAATCATGTTTGTTTATATGACATTCTTCTCTATTTTTTTTCAGCACATATACATTATTTTTTGTCCTTATGCCTTTGGCCACTATTTGTCTTGAGTTTACAGACTTTATATTGTATTCCTTGGACATGAACACCACATCACATCCTCTGTCACACATTTGACTTACACTGAGAAGATTATGTTTCAGCCCATCTACAAGTAGAACATCTTGGGCTTTTCCTTTTCCATTATTTAAAATCACCATCCCTTTACCCTTTATTTTACCTAGAGCATCATTTCCAAAGGTTACGTTTCCTGATTTTCTTTCACTTAGAGATATAAACTTAACCTTTGTCTCCCATCATATGTTTGGAGCATTCACTTTCTATATACCAAGGGTTCGTTTTTCTTTGAGATGACAACACTAATCCACACTTGTCACTTTATTTCTTCTTCCAAACCTTGACATTTTCAGCAGGGGAATTCAAATCTAGTTCATAGTTCCTTAATCGACAGTGAACATATTTATGTCCATAGTTATGACAGATGTAGCATTCAATATCATTGTTCAATAGGTTAAAATTAGTGTTGCATTGTTGTCTACTCATTGACTATTGATTATTTCTTGACCTCCTTAGTTGCATGTCCCTAGACTTAATTTGGCAATTTGCAATCTATGAAGGTTTGTTACTTGTCTATATCATTCTTTGTTGTGGCAAGTATTTTTTCCTTTGAAATATTAATTTCTCATGTCTAAGTCTTAAGGAACAATTTACAGCTTTGTGACCAAAGTTAGAAAAGTAGAAACAATAGCCATAGAAAAGTTCTTTGTACCTGGAAAATGGTTGTCTTCTTTGAGAAAATTGATTTCTTCCATGCTGATGACATCTTTCAGTAGGGAGCACATTATTTCTTTGTTCTATAGATTTAGTCCTGGCACCTTTTTCTTTACTCGTCCTAGGCGGTTGATTGTCTTCCTTTGCCTCTGCAGGTTTGTTGTTGTCATTGGTTGTAGATTTGTCAAACTTGATGGGTTCTTCGCTTCTTGGCTTACCACTACTTTATCCCTCTTTATAACCCAAACCAATTTTCATCTTTGGATTCCTTTTCTGATTCAGAATGGTGGCTAATCCTTCTGAGGCTTTGATACTTGACAGATTCTGATTATACAAGGCTTGAAACTTCTCCATCTCTTTCCTAGTTTTTACTAGTTCTTGTTCTAAGGCTTCACATCTTGCCTTCTTTTCTGATAACTGTCATTTCAGAATGTCTTCAATTTTCTTTGCCTCTTCTAATTCTGTTTTTAGTAGGACAATGTTTTCATCAGGTTCTTTACTATCTTTCTCGAACTGTATCAACAATTGTCTTTGCTTTCTATTCTTAATTCTTAGTCTGTCAATCTCTTCCAATGAACTGATCAGTTATCCTTCCATGTCAACAACAACTTCTTCTTCATTAGAATCAGTTCTTTTGTTTTTATTATCATAATACTCTTTGGACATAATTATGAAGTCATTTAGTTTATCTTCAATAGAGGAGTCATTGTCTTCATCATCTAAAGGATCATCATCATTGTTCACACAAACACTTTTCTTCTTAAATTTATTCTCTTTAAAGAAATTTATGTGTTTGTACTTCTCCTCATCATCACATGTCTGATCCTTTCCTTTGTGGGGACATTTATTTGCAAAATAATCTATCCTACCATAGTTGAAACATTTGAAAGACAATTTACCTTTGTATTTTCCTGATCCCTTCTTCAGTCTCTTCACAAATTTTTCTTCAATTTCATCCTTCTCAGAATCCTCATTCTTGTCTGCTTTAAATGATGCTTCTCTGGAGGTGGGTTTATCTTTAACTATTCTCATTTCATATGAAGTCAATGTTCCTAGAAGTTGATCAAACTCCAAGGTTTTTAGATCATTAAGTTCTTCTATACTAGAGACCTTCGGGTTGAACCTATCTGGGAGAGATCTCAAGATTTTCTGAACTAAAGAAGGTTCCTCAATTTTTTCACCAAGTTCTTTCATTCCATTTACCATTTCTTCTACTCTCAGAAAGTATTTTCCAACAGTTTCATCTTCCTTCATCTTCATCTGTTCAAACTGTATTCTGTAGGTTTGAAGCTTGGCGTCCTTTACCTTCTCATTACCTTCATAACTGCTAATGAGTTTGTCCCACATTTCTTTGGCAGTTCCTAGGTGCATAACTTTTACGAATTCTTCTTCTGCAAGCCCACTCAAGATAGAATTCATAGCCTTAGCGTTGAAGCTAAATTCTAGCTTGTCATCCTTATTAGCCAGTACAACTGGCTTTAGATAACTAGTATCTACTGCATCCCAGACATCTGCTCCTAAAGACATTATGTAGGTTCTCATTCTCACTTTCCAAAAGGAAAAGTTTGTTCCATTGAACATAGGGGCCTTATTGGTTGAATTTCCTTCATGGCTTGACATGTTTAAGCTCTAGGATCTACCCTTAAAGAAAAGGAGTCGGCTCTGATACCAATTGTTGGACAACTGAGAGGGGGGGTGAATCAGTTGTTATCATGCTTAAACAATTATGCTTATTTTAAATTCTTTACAAAGTAATTAATGACAATCACAATAATGCAGGGAAATAAGTAATAGCACATTCAACATCAGTCACACATATGAGATACACAGAGACAAATATTTCCTGAGAAAACCCATAGAGGGTAAAAACCTCTTCTTCTTTATATGATAAGTAATCTTTACATTCTTTACATTATCATACATATGAGCACCAACTCATAATGAGGCTGCAACCTATGTTTTGCAAGATGATACTTGCTGAGAGCACCAACTCTATGGTTTCTCTAGAACCAACTAGAAGGAAGCACCAACTCCCTGTGTTTCTCTAGCACCAACTAGAAGGAAGCACCAACTCCCCAAGTGTTCCAGCACCAACTATATGGAAGCACCAACTTTCGATCATACAGGCACCAACCTGTAAAAAAAAATAAAAAATTCTCCCTTGCACCACCCTGCCACCCTGGTTTCTCTGGTTGCAACCAGATGGAAGCTATAAATCCTTGTGTTCAAGAACCCACTTGAACCTCTGAGGAAAACAGTCCTACCTAGAACCTCCCTTCCACCCTGAAATATTAATCTTTGTTACTAAAAATTATTACAGTGATATAAAGTTATTAAATGGATTACCAGTCTCATCACTATTCTGCTACACTCCGCTGCTCTATATGCATCAGTGTCTTCTGCATACTTCTCTATGCTTTATTTCCTTATCCATTTATGCACTGTATGCCATGTCCCTTTAATGCACCATTCCTCTACTCTATTTTAGCTGCTGCACACTCTTCCTTCTACACTCCTGAAACCCTCTCAACAACAACCACCATCTCTTCTTTCTTCTACCTTCTTATAGTCTCTGTGCACCTTGTACATGCCCTGTGTGCAATGCTTCTGCATGCTCTTCATGTCAAGTTCTCTGTCTGTTCATCATTGCAACTCTTCATCTTCTCTGGCTGTTAAACCCATGTGTCCATCATCACTGGGTGTTATGTGAGATTCCTTAGCCTCTCCAATAGTTGAGACTCTTTGTCTTCTCTGTCACAGTCGAGCTCATCCTCTCTATTGTAGTTACAGAATTCAACGCTCGTCCATATGTAAATTTCCTTCACAAGCAGTCTTCATTCCACTGGAAGATTCCTTGAGACTCTTCATCTCCTCTAGAAATCACACAGAAGTCTCTTCAAGTCCTCTGGCAGAAACCATCAGTGGTTTCTAGCAGTTACACTGTGAACCTCCAAAGAGAACTTCAACAACTGAATCACCACTGATCGATTAACTGTGAAGAGAAACAGTAGCTCTTAGATCATATTCCTGAATAAACTACACCATTGGATCATAAATGATGGGTCTCACACTTATTTCTCCATTTCACAATTCGGCCTTTCGGGATCACCGTGGTGAATATTTTGTTACACTCCATGTCCCGATCCCCAAAAATCTGAAAAGAAACTTGTCTACACCAACTCCTTCCCCCATTTTCCGCTGATGTGACCAATGGTTGTGAATACAGCCTACACCAAAATCGTATTTCTCACTTTCACATTTCGTAGATTCCATGATGAGTCATCTCGACTTTCCATGTCACGAGCTCCAAAATAGATCTTGGCTTCTATAACTATGCTCTTGAGCTCTCGACCATGTGACCATGAGAGGTGACCGAGTGCTTATCCATAACGTTCTTTCACAATTTCGTATTTTGGCACTTCGACGTTTCGCATGTCGCGAATTCCTGTTGCGAGGTATCTCGACTCTCCAAGTCGTGGTCCCCAAAATTTTGAAATGGATCTTGCCACTTCAAGATTTTCTCTACAGCTCTTCGACGATGTGAACACCATCAATGTCTAAGCTCTTATCCATAAATCACTTTCACAATTTCACAATTCAACATTTCGACATCCTTGATGTGAGGATTTCTTTACGCTCCATTGCCCGATCCCCAAAACTCTGAAATGGAGCTTGTCGATTCGAGCTCTTCTCTACAGCTCTTCGATCTCCATATCAATGGTCCACAATCCATGGTGATCAGATGGCTATCCTCTACCTCGGTACTTCATCCTTCGGTACTTGGGAGGAGTGATGGAGTTAAAACTCCTGAAGCAAAAACTCCCAGAGTGAGGTCAGTCCTGCGTCACTCGATGATGTGTCATGACCTGAGTGGCTGCCACGTGTCACTCAGAATTGTGATTTCCAGTGGCCTGAAATGCCAAATCAAATTGACACTTGTCATTGTCTGATTATGCCATATGTCATAGTCTTCCACCCTTCCTTTCTGACGTGGTCTGCCACATTCGCCTCCTAGATCTATCGACCCAGATCACTTCGCAATTTTGGCATTCTTGATGTGAAACTTCTCGACACCTTCAAGTCCCGATCTGTGAAACTCCGAACTGGAATCGGGTCATCTTTTTGGATTTTCGCACTTCACAACTTCGGGACTCCTGTAGTGAGAGTTCTTGACGTCTCCATCTCCCAAAATCTGAAATCCTTGTATCCGATACTCTGAAATCGAGTCGGATCATCTTTTCAGATTTTTTCACTTCGCGACTTCGGGACTCCTGTAGTGATATTTCTTGACATCTCCATCCCCCACTATCCGAAATCCCAGTATCCGATACTCCGAAATGGAGTCGGATCATTTTTTTAGATTTTTGCATTTTGCGACTTCATGACTCCTGTAGTGAGACTTCTTGACATCTCCATCTCCCGGTATTCGAAATCCCAATATCTGATACTTTGAAATGGATTCGGATCAATGCTTTGATCTTGCCTTTCGATCGTTGCTATTCTTCCTTCCCTACCTAACTGCTGATCTTCCTTGCCTACCTATTTTCCATCATTTGCTACTATTCTTTCCACCAATGACAAGCACACTCTTCTTGTAAACATGCCAATAGTCTTCTCTGTTGCACTTCTTCCTCCTTATCAGTGGGTAGATCTACCTGATGTCCCATGCTATCTTTATTTCCCTTTGTGGAACTGAGTGGCCACTCTGCTGTAGGCTCCAATTCTGCAGTCTCCTCACTGAGCATTTTCTCACCTTCCTCCTCTGACAGACTAGCTCTTGTATGCTTCTCTTCTTGTGCTGGCATAATTATAACTCCTTCCAGCTCCTCCCCAGGCTTGTATGCTCCTCTATCTGCTTCCAACTTAGCCTGTTGGATGTGTAAGATTTGCAACATCACCCTCTTTTCCAGGGCTTCCAATTATTCATACAGATCAGAAAAATCCATGCTGTCTACTTCCTCTTTTGCTGCAGACTCTAGTGCTGTTGTCATTTCGGTTTCATCTCCTTGGCTGAAAATTTTGGGCAACTCGACTGAATTCTCTTCTTCTTCTCCTTGGGTAGCTTCTGATATCTTCTCCATTTCTTCCTCTTCTTTGACAGTCTTTGATGGTTGTCCTCCTACTGTTGTTGCATCTGCAACACCTTCACTGGCCTCAACTGAGCTATGTTGCAAGAATACCCAAATTCCCCCAATCATCATAATGCTCTTCTGATCCTCCTCCTAGGTGGTGCAAGTTTTTAACTTGTCATCATATTCATTCACATGGTATGAAAAACCACATGAATATTCACTTATCAACACTCCTTACTAACCTGAAATCACTCCTGATTCCCTAAGACTTTCAGATAGTCTCAATTCTTTCCCCCTGCCCACCTGACATCCTGGGAATTTTCTACTGGCCACCTGGCAGTCTATGAGACTCACTGGTCCCATCTCATTGCCCACTTGGTAATCTAAAATTTCACCACTGCCCCCTTGGCAGTATGCGAGACCTTCTGCTGATCTCTTCCCATTTCCCACCTGGCAACTCAAAATTTCACTTCTTCCCACCTGGCAGTTTATGAGATCCTCTACTAATCTCATATCATTTCTCTCCTAGCAATATGAATTTCCATGGTTGTCCTCCTAGCAGTTTATGAGATTCTCCAATGATCTCATTTCATTGCCTACCTGGAAATTCAAAAATTCATCCCTGCCCTCCTGGCAGTTTATGAGATCTGAAACTGATCCCTCTTCCTCATCACTGAGGGTTTCTTTGACATCTGGCTCACAGATGCAAACCAAATCTTTGTCACTGAGGCTTTCATCATACCTCAACCACTTCCTCAACTCTTTTCATTGTTTCCTAGCCAACAAATTTTGAACATGTCATTTGGATTTCCTTTTTAGAGGCCATTCGTACCTCTAGTGTACTTTCGCCTCCTGCTGCATCTTCATTGTCAGTTGTTCCATTCTAGCTCTTATCTCAATGAGTTCCTCACCAATTTCTTATTTGGTTTTCTGCTGATTGTATCCTCTTCAACCATGTCCATGACCTTCAGTAGCCATATCTACCTTGTGTCTTCCCTCCTGGAAAATTTATGGATCACTCTACACCTAAGAGCATCTCCATCTCCTCTTATAGCTCACCGCGATGTTCAAATTTTTTATGTTGTTGTGCATGTGAAACAACCTCCTCACAGAGCATTAGTATTCTTCTTCCTTCACTTGTTGTCTACAGGCAAACTCCTGTTTTATGATATTACTTGATGTTATCAGATTATCTCATTTTATTCCACCTCCTTCTACCTGTAGTCTACAGACAGCAAGTTGCTCTGATACCAATTGATGCAGAGTTTCTACCTTAGCAGGTTCCACGACCTCCTGGTCTCTGGATCACTCTCTTTCCTGAGCTGAAATGGCTCTCTGGTTTCGTCTGTTGGAACCCTTTTGAATGAATCCACAGGTCCCTTTGTGCTCTGGCACGGGACTTGAGAAAACCTATGCATGCACCCTCTTTTTGGCGCTCTTCTATGTTCTAAACCAACACACAACTCAGTGTTGATTCCTTTCCAACTAGCCCCTTCTTATCTAGTGACCTTGGGTTATGAACCAAGGCTTAAACAACACACCTTTCACATTTTGGGGTTTCAGGACTCCTGCATGCGATCTCTTCTAGGCTCCTTGTCCTTCAAATTGCCAAACCCCGAAATAGAGCCTAGCTCCCACTAGCTCCTACCTTCACTCCTGACTCATATGACCAGTGTCCCATGACCAATGGCTAACATCCAACCAACTCTCCAATTTTTGTGTTTCGTGATGTGGAGGGGTTGACTCCTTGTGCCTCCAACTCCTGGTTGTCGAAGGTCCGAAGTTGTATCTACTATGAGATCAACTGCTCTAAGACTTCCTCGATCTAATGGTCCTAGTTCTTTCAGAATTTTGCGAACCGAATGTTCACGACTCTTGACCCCAAGTCACAACACTCTCCAAGTCCCGATCTACGAAAAATCTCAACCGCACGAGATCAACGGTCCATGATCCAACTTGATCAATGGTCCTTGTTCAATCTCGATTCTCCCTTTCACGATTATGGGGAAGTCCACACTCCCGTTTCTCCGGTGGCCAAAACTCTGGTTGGCTTCTAGATCTTTGACACCTGTCACTCCAGATCCAATGGTTGGTGTGATTTCACAATTTCAGCGTTTGTGAGTCTTCATGATTTCCTTTCCCTTCACCTCTACTTTCCCAAAGTTTGAAACCCCGACAGTTTTTGGATATTCACCACGTGTCTTCCACAATCCAACGATTGGAATGATTTTAGGATTTCGTGTATCATGGGTACGGAGTGCAGATTCCTCTGCTCTTCCAATCCTCGATTCCCAAATTTTGTGCGCTATCAAAGGGATTAAACCCTGTGCACCTTCGCTTTATCCAATGGTTGTTAGATGTCGGCCCTAGATATGACAGTTCAAATCTGTTCTCCTTACGCCCTCTCCTCTGTGCGTCTAGACATAGATTCAATGGTCCAGATCTCTCTTCTTCTGCCAATCCAATGGCAGTTGTTTCTCCTCCTCCTGAGCTTGCGCTTCTTCCTTTCTCTTGGAAGAACTTCAACATTTGAAGGTCTTGGCCTTTAATGCTTCTCCCATGAGCTCGGTTCCTTTGGGTCTTGTCCGTGTTCTGGGAATGCTATCTCTCCTTATCTTTTCAAATGCTCAATCTCTACCTCTGTTCCTTTTTTCTCGAACTTTGTGCGCAAAGGCATTGTTCCTCTCGAGATTAAAAAATTGACATGAGTTCATGATCGCACACTCCTTGTGCTGTTGAGTTCTCGAATAACTCAATTCGAAGTATTTTTTGCAAAGAAATGCTTCACGCCCTCCTGGCATTCTTCTGCTCAATGCAACCTTGCAGATCCTATAGAGTGGTCAACAACTCTGTAAGTGTCTCTTCTCGACACTTCTTCTCTCTATGAACCCGAAATAGAGTCCTTCTTGTGCACTCTAAGAACACACTCAGTGCCCTCTTGGCCAAGTTTTACATAACCTTCAGTATTTATATCTTCTTCCTGTGCTTTCTTGCACAATCTTTACCTTAAGAGTGTTCAGTAACTCTGAAACTTCTCCTGAGTTGTGGATTCCTATGGTGTGCCCACCTGGCACATTCTCCCCTGATCTAAAACAGATATACAAATGCACAATCCTTGTGCTGGCTACAAAACCTCTATCATTTTGTTGTGCACACCTTGCATAGCCTAAAAGAACCCAGACTGAAATCGACAAACTCACAAACAGATAGTAAAATCTATCTATTATCTGTATCTACAACATACAAATAACATTCAATTTCATAAACACACACATACAAATCATGGAAGGAAAAACTACTCTTCTATTAATCTCAGAATGTCTATACAAGTGTGTTTACAAAGGATGGATTGTAACTAGTCTTAGCTCTCTCCCCCCCTGAGACCTCTCTACTCTAGTCTCTCCTATTCTACCTATTTTTCTTTTAATTACCAAAGAGGGCTCCATGAGATTATCCTCTTCACCGCCTCTGTGGTATCGCTATCTTAGAGCGCCTCCTACCTCTATGACTACATTACACAAAACAAAGTCACAGAACTGACTGATATGGACTTAGATGCAAGTAACCATTAAAGGAAACCTCGACCACTACCTTTACAAAGGTGTGGCTTGGCATTAAAATACTTACAACACAAATCCCCAAATGGGATTGGATTTCAAAATTTTGAAAAATGAGAGGGTTGTGCCTCTCTCCTCCATGAATGCACGCTGGATGAGTTGGTTTGCTGGCTCTTTGTTGAGTTGGAGCGATGCTCCTGCATCAACAACCCTCAAGCCCAAAACAAGAACCTCATACTCTGCTACATTATTTGTAGTTTCAAATTCTAATTTATAAGACAAAGATATGATTTCTTGAGTTGGGGAAATAAATACCACTCCATCACCAACACTTTCTTTAGAAGAGGCCCCATCAAAAAACATCTTCCACATTGGGGTATTTTGAGGAGGTGTCTCACAAGTTGTAAAAAGTTGTTTTATGATTTCAATAGGTGTTTGAGGAGCATCAGTGAGTTGTAATATACTAGATCCTAAATCATTGTCAACTGCAAAAAAGGGGTGGTTTGTAGTATTAGCTTCATCATTGATGATGTAAGCTAGTTGTTATTCCCTATAAAGCCTTTTGTGCTCTCCTTCAAATATAGGGATAGTGGCATATGAAAGGTCCATATGCAAAGTTCCACCTAATCTCTTAATCCAATACCTTGACAATACCATCCCAAACTTAGGGGGGACATCAACCACCACAATATCCATGACCACACTCTTCATGGGAAATTGAAACAAGGTAACAACCAGGTCTTTGATCACTCCATGTCATTTCACTTTTCCGGAGTCAAATGAGTATAGGTCATGATAGGTTTTTGTAATTTCCAAACCAAGCTCATCCATGATAGGTTTAGGAATAAGGTTATGATATGAACTTGAGTCCATCAAGCAATTGTGCAAAACTTTATCAAGAATATTCAATGATGTGTAGAAGGGAGGATAAGAGTCATCCCTATCTTATCCCAAAGGTCCCAATATGACTGTTGGTTTTTCATCTTGTAGGTTCACTGAGTCTGTGGAATTGGAGGAAGATTCAAGTTGCAACATCTTGGAAAGATATATTTTGAACTCTTCATTTTTAATCAGCTCTAAAAATGGTACTGGGATTTTTATCTTTTGAATTTCATTCTCAAAGCTGAAGGAAGAGGGATATTTCATAATCTCCTTAATTTATGGAACAGGGGTATTAATCATTGTTTGAGAGTTTTGTTCCTCTGTTTCTTTGCTGCTAGAAACCACATCCTTAGTACAATTTTCTATTTTGGTGGGCTGATCTGATGTGCTAGGCTTCCCATCCTTATTTTTTTACCTTATTTTGTATTTATTTTGGTTTTCATTATCTTTTTCCCCTTTACTCAGTTCATTCAATTGAATGTCCATAAGAGACTCCTCATATGCAGACTGAGTTAGATGAGGGGATGGAGACGTATCACCCACACAATGAATTTATGGATATGTTTCTTCATCCTCTCTTGCTTCATCATCAACCATGTTATTTTGGAGAGGGGTTTGGAATTTTTGGTCATCCTTATTTCTTTGATCTCTTTGAAGGACCTGAGGGGAATTGTTTTGTCTCCTAAAATTTCCTCTTTTATCAACATTCTGTGTATTTCTATAATTTTGTTTTCCCTCGAGCTTCATTTTTTCTATTTCAGCAGAAAGTGATTTAACGAATTTTGTTAATTCATATACTTGAGAATTAACACTAGAGGAATCAGAGGTTGAAGCTTCAACCCTACTTTTTCTCATATCTCTATCAGATTTTCCTCTGAGCTTGTTAGCTGTCAATATATTAGATTCTACCTCCAAGGATGCATATTGCATATGATCTAGAGAGGTAGATCTCCTTTCTCTCAACAAGAGGCAAAACTCAGGGTCAAAAGCACATTCATAGGTGATCTTGGCAAAAGTTTTAGTGGGCTTAATTTCTGTGGGGATTTTGTTGTACATGTTATTAAATCTCTTTGAAAAATCTGAAATAGGTTCCCCTTCTTTCCTCTTTAGTGACCCAAAATCTATAATATAATATAAGAAATCTTTCTTATATCCCTAATGCCTCATAAAGGCATCATACAGAGCTTCAATTCTAGCAATAGATCCAAGAGTTAAACCCTTAAACCATTTCCGATCCTCACCATCAAGGCTTTGTACAAAAAATCTCATCCAAACATCTTCATTCTCAATATTAAGATTGTCAGCATAGCTATAAAAGGTTGCACAGTGTTCCTTTGCAATTATGTCCTCTTCCCCTATAAACTTGGGCATGTACTTAAGATAGTCTCCAACTAGGGGATAATTCATAGGTTGAGGAAACACAAGAGGGGAATACCTAGCAGCTATTATGGAATCCATCCTATTTCTAGGAAGGTTAGCACCTGCCATTGGATTATAAATTCTAGGAGAACAAGGAGGATATTGAGTCTTGACCGATACAACTGCAGTCTTTATTATGTGTAGCTTGAGAGAAGGAGGAATATAGGATGGATAAGTTTCATTTTTCACAAGGAGAGGCTAAGTCTTGGAAGAGGATGGTGTAGATTCTAAGGGAACTTATGTTTCTTCCTCTTTGGTCACAACAATTTTAAGATAAGGAGGATATGGAGAACCCAAGGTAGGAAAATATTCTAAGCTCTCAAGTCTAAACGAGCTTACAACATTAGGAGAGGCAAAAACAACAAAATTTTCTTCTTTCAATTTGGGAGAAAAAGAAGAGTATTCTACAAGGAAATCTTCAAGATTCAAATTTCTAGAACTTTCAATAGAGGATAAAAGAGGAGTACTAGATATATCTAATGGTGTTTTAAAAGTGGAATCGGGAAAATGACCAGTAGTACCTGGAACAACAACTGAAAAGAATTCTTGAGAAGATTTTCCATTCTTCATGATCTTCTCTAGGTCAGCTTAAGGTGTAGCTAGAGGTAGATGTGGGGTATACCTCATGTGTCTACCTTTAGGAGCCACAACTGAAACAGTGGAGTCGCCAGGTGAAAACTGCAGTCTTCAATGTATTGATTAGTATGCACCTTCAAAATCAATATTTCTTTGTTGTTCAATCCCAGGGAAATGTGTTCAATCTATTCCTCGAAAATGGTGACAAGAATGTTAGCACTGAAAGTAACACTTTGACTGCTAAAGTGCAAGATCAATACCCATCAATAGGTTTATGATATAAGTTTTCAAATGTGGTGTCAAATGGATAAAACTTAGTTCAACAATGTCAAAGCACAGGAAATTCTAGATCAAGTGCATCAACAAAAGAGGCCTTGTTTAGCTTAGGTCAGGGTTTTGAGGATTAGTGTGAATATAAGGAAGACTTAGTAAGAATATGAAGTGATTCTACCACTAGATTCATGCTATGCCAGTTGACAAAGGAGATAAATGCTTCAGATACAAGAACTTCTTAAATCCAAGAAAATAAAAACTCTAAGAAAAGATATAACAATATCACAATCAAACATTCATTGTCATATAGCTACAAAATATCATTTGAATCATTCAATGATAGTAAAATTTATGAGTGAGATAAATAAGATGGAAAAAATAAAACTAAATTCCATTAAACAAGATTTCATCAAGTCTGATGCATCAAAACCAGAGTAGGCTATGTTTCATTAAAATCACCAAAACGTATTTTACATTAACTATTTGAACCTATCAATGTCTTCTAATGTTGCATTTATAGCCTAAACAAGGAATCATAGCATACAATGTGATCTTGATCCTTTAACATAGGATTCTACCAACTAAAACTGAAAATCTTACACCTGTACAGAGTGGAAAAAAAAAGCTGCTATAAAAAAGGTAAATGTTGGCAACCATCCTAACACCCTAATATTGCATAGTGAGGTGTCCTTCGAGCGCATTTCCTTTGTTTCCAGGTATCCTCCAGCTTTAACTGACTTCCAACTAGATGTGCCATGTTCCACTACCCATCTAGTGACCATTGATCCTCTTAAAACCCATCAAAATAGGAGTTGGCAACAAATCATGTAGCATTGACTATATCATTCAGTTCACAGTGGATTTCAAGCGAAGTTGCAACATCCAACTGTGTAGACCATTTCGTAGTGGATTACACAACGAAGTTGCAATATCCGACTATGTATACCATTTCACAGTGGATTTCGTAGCGAGGTTGCAGCTTTCGACTCTGTAGACAATTTCACAGCACCAAGCGCTGCGAAATGTCTTGTAGCCATCTGATTTGTCCAATTTGAGCCAAAAATACCCAAAAACTTTTTCAAAAAGGTAGATAATCATGTAGAATCCTCCTAATAGGATGTATGAATGAAAATTCAGGTATAGGCATTATACTTCTCCAAAATCTTCAAAAATGCAAGGCTAACCATTTCCAAAACTGAGATTCTTTAAGCCACTTCACTTCACTTCCTGAGTCTGGTACTCCTTTTGGTTGCAAATTGAGCCAACCCATTCAAATTCCTTTGGTCTATCTCTACCTTGAACGGATGCAACTCCAACTTATGTTTTCTGATCTGAGATTGTAAATATCTGTTTTTTTGTATAAATTCTTAAGCTGCCTATAGAGGGGAATAAATATCCTTGCTATAAACCTAGCCATATCAATAGTTTCCAAATACATATCCATCAAATACTTCAATTTTTTCCTCTCATCCAACCCTTATTTCTTCAAGTGAGAAACCTCCTTTCTAGCTTCTTTGAGTTGTCTGATCATTCTTTTGAAGGTAGGGTTCTCAGGGGGAGTGGTTATGTCTATGACTTCAATATGTTTTTCAACAGTCTCAATTTTTCCTTTATCCTTCCTCTTGACAGGAGCTTATATTATGACCTCTTTTTCAATAGTTTCCTTCATGGTTGATGACCCAGTGAAGGGCCTCCTATATTTAATTTCAACTGTAGTAGTTGGTGAGGGGAAGGGTAACCTTCTTCCTTTTTTTTCTATGGATTTAGCTGTTGGAATTTATGCTTATTCTAGAGCTGGTTGGGGTGAAAATTCCCTTTGTGGAGAGTGATGAGCTCCCGCTTCTTATTCTTGTTCCTTAGGAGCTTCATCATTTTTATCAATGTGTTTTCCCTTCCTCTTTCTACTTGTCTCTATGTGAACAACGCTATCATCTTGGAGGGGGCTCTACACCTTAGCTCGAGGAGTAGGAGCTACATTTAACTGCAAATGTGTAGAGGCAATGAACTAATCCCATTCCATGTTTCTCTTCTTCAACTCCTCCATCACAAGAATATTAATCAACCTTGAGTGAAAAACAATTGTGTCCACAGCCTTGGAATTGGCTTGGACCCTGTCAGTCATTTTCCCAATACTCTTAAACAAATAGAAAGGGAGGTTCATGAGTACTTTACCTGTGAAGTGTAGAAAATGTCTAATGTGGTATTGGTAAATCATATTGAATCTTCCCTCATAGGTGAAATATCTCTGGATCACCCTTATCATATTGTCAAATCCCTCAACCAAGTGGCTCCTAGGCACTCCCTTTGATAGGTTATCTCCCTGACATTTTGGTTTAAGGAACTCTTTAGAGAAGGTTTCATTAAGATTCATGGATTTAAACCATCTTTCACCAGTGTTTTATATCTCAGTAGTTGTTGCAATGGTTTATTCAGATACCTCTAGTTCAAGAGTTACCACCTTAGTTTTTGTTCCATCAAAATTCAAGGAAAACTCTCTGGCTACCTCAGGGTGCCCCTTCTGCATTTTCTGACATAAATTGAAACATCCAACGCTTTGGAAGACCTCTTTGATCAAAGGTTCAACATCAAATAGTTGCATGTCATAGGGTTCAATCCTCACTATGCCCCCACCCTTGTGAGACTTCTTTTGTTGTGTTGTATCCATTTGTTGTTATAGGAAGAAAACTAAGACAACAATTTGAGAGATATAAGAGGAAAAACATAAGGACAGAGGTATTAGGTTTTGGATGGATAGTCTTTTTTTGAAGTTGGTTTTTTTTTAAGGTTTTAGAGTTTTTTGGCCTATTTGACCTTTGATACTATGAAAATGATAGTTGATAGTTAGGAAATGTAAGAAGACCATTCAATAAAATGGATATGTAAGGAAAAAGCAACTACAAAATTTTTAAGTTAACACTTCACCATTATTTGCAAAACCATCACAACTTTAACAACAAGGCTCTTTCAATTTCCAACATAGATAGATTTTAGACTTGAAATAAGAATGGAAATTTTAAAGGTAATTATATGGTACAGGTTGTGTGGTAAGAGGATAGCAGTGTTGAATTGATGTACAGGTTTGCAGCACCAAAACAGGGGATTTACAGTAGAATCCGCAACACAAGCAACATAAAACCAAGAGATAGGCACAGTGGCTTTGATAGAAAGGTTTGCTCAATATTAGTAAAAGAAGCTGAAAACACTACATCCGGATGATAATTTGTGACAACATAGGTAAAAAGGGATGCTTGGTAGTGTGGATCACCAATTCCCAACACCTAGGAGAGTAAAACAAGCACAACCTTTAATTGATCTTCAATAAGGATTAAAACGCTCATGGAGTACCTGGAGGCTGTGGCTTTAAAGTTGATATGATTTAGATTGGAATAAACCCCCTGCAATAGGTCTAACCTCCAATTCACCTTCGCCATCCAGTTTGCAACAAATTTCGTAGGGCTTGTCTTAACTCAACAGTTTCTGCAGTGTTGAGCTAGGAGAAAATTTTGAAAACTTGAGAAAACAATTAGAAAATCCTTAATGACGAAATCCCAGATAATTTCCTTTAAAACATGAATGTTGAAAACAAGGAGATTGGTTGACACAAGCCTCATAAGTGCAATTATGGTGATAATATAAAGAGTACTTCAAATGCGCTACGAAATATTCTGATGAGATGGCAACGTACAAAAAAGACCTTGATTTGACCTTCTAACGAGTAGATGGACAAAGAGGAGGGGTTTAAGTGCATAATGGAAGTGGTGAAATGTCAGGATAGTGGTGGAGGTCATAAGGACGATGTATTTTCTAACCATGTCATAAGATGAAAACATAATCCAAGGGTTTGGGCCAACATCCATATTAACTTTATTTGTGCTAAGACCTAAAAAGACCATAAGGAGGGGGTCAAAAAGTAAAACTTAAAAAACACTAAAGATAAAAAATAAAAAACCTAAGGACGAATTGACCCATAACAACTTCATGTGATAACACAACCAATATTCTCCTCTCCTAGAACTCCAAGCTAAAATACATGTAAGGGTTGAACTTTCTTCCATGAATAGTAGCCCATACAAACATCCATGTGAAGTCACAGCCTATAAATCCACTTCCATGCTGGTTCTCAAATATTTTAAAAGGAAGTCTATCTCAATCACTGAAAATGACTATGAGTTTCTCGTGGACTCTAAACATCTCCCCAGTAGATAACTTTGTCACTTGTGTTTCCCCACACTCCAAAGATATCACCAGAAAGTGCATGAACTATGATGACATATTATCTACTCCCTGCACCCTTGGTAAATATGGGATATGATATATCAACATACTCTCCCACTCTCGCTTCAAAATGGGCAAGGAATGCATCAACCCTACTAGACGAGTGTACCTCAACCTGTACTGTTGACAAATCGTACACTCCTCCATACCGTTCCTCCATGCAAACTTCTCTTGGACATGCATACAAGTAATAAATTCGACAGGGTCCCAAACTAGTATGTATGATGTAAAGCACTCTCAACTCATAACACATATCAGTAAGGTGCTAACATAAGAATCTATTTGATTTCCCTTGATAATCCAGGAAACAAAAAGTTGTGTGAAATCAATCAACTAACTGGAATACCACTCCTCCAAGCACCCAATCCTATGCATTCCAAGAGAAAACTATGAAATGTGAACACTGGCCATCTCATATGTACCGAATACCGAGATGTCAAACACCACATATCAAGGTTCCAATATAATCCCCAAGAGGAACCATCATGCAACCACTACACCCACCTGATCATAATATTCTGACTCTGATACTTAGGTTGTGCTCTCCTCTCATGGAATCCCAAGCTGAAGTCCCTGAAAATACTGAACTCACTATCTTGGATCATGTCTCTCCAAAGAATATCAGTGAAGTCAAGGTCTACCATCCTACAGATCGACTTGATCCTGGGTATCATGAGAGAAATTCTATCTCTCTAAAGCTCCACAAATCTTCTCATAACATCCCTATAATGACAAAAAACAATTAATGATACAACCCTATTGATCATCCTTTGAAGAAATCCATCACTTCGATGATTTCCATGATCCCATCACAAAATTGGATGTCCATCACTCCCAATGCCTACTAAATTCTCTATGAACCAATCCAACAAAGTTTGGATCTCCTCCTATAAATTTTTCACATTGATCATATGGACCAAATGAAATATTATGGCCACAATGTCACCTGTCTCATCAAACTGACATAGGTGAAACTATCATATCCTACTATGTATAATGAGGGCATCAAATAACATCAATAGATTCTTTTGCCACTACGTGCAAGACTAGATAGTGACTAGTGCATTGGTCAACCCTAAGGGTATGACCCAGAGATCATAATGAAGTCTGTAACCATACCTATGACTATTTTTCTTTGTGGCCCTCATCTGTTGACAACCTAAATGAAGATCGATCATCGAGGGATATGTTTCTCCTCGCGGTTCACCTATCTACTCACTGATCCTAGGAAGCCACAACTCAATGGTATTCCTGAGGAGAATGTCGTGAGGTTTCTCTAGAGGAAACACCCCACAACTCCACTGTACACTATCGCGTACCAATAAATATCCTTGCATACCATTTCCTATCACTAAGTCATGTTGTACCATCATTATTTTGTAGGCGTTATTGTATCCATCACTCTATTGATGTTTCATGAACCTGTATCCCGGAGCATGTCCATGTTTGTCATATATATCTCCACCCAATCCATGGATGCATAGATTTCCTTGTATTGTGGTATGCAAGAAAAGTGCTCAACTATCTCCTTTGTAGCTAATCCTCGAGCCTTTAGTTGGCTCTCCAATAGAATCAACTCATGCTCTCTACAATGAAAAATAGGTGCATGGTAAAATCCCTTCGCATCAAACCTCTCCTTGAGCACCTTCAACTCTAAATGATCCTCGTGTGGGATTGTAACAAGAGGATCCTCCCTCGAATCATGAGTGCCACTCATCCCCTCATGTGTCATGGTTTCTAAAGAGGATGTATCCCTTACTACTGTCAATGATGAAGAGTGTGCCAAACTCAGTTTGTAAAAAATCTCCTCTGCTTCCCTTTCCTTCTCTTCAGTGAACTTAAGAGCAAGTTCTCTATCCATGAACAAATGCAAATAATCAAATTTCATCCACTCTAGTGACCCTTTGATGATTCATAATTGGGTACTAGTGGATCCATCTTCAATTCCTTTTTTTCTCTCCTCTAGTTGGGTTTTCCACATAAGGTCTTCAATAAATTTATGAGCACCATCTACCCTCGTTAACACCTGCATAATTTGTTCCTCTATGAACAATAGTCAGTTCTCCAAATCATGCAATGTTGTTTCATAAAAATGGCATGGGATATAACACAAGGGATCAATTGACTCATTAGATGGTGTCATGCAATGTGGACCACCCTCCTCATACAAGTTTTCTAATATACTCTCATCCCCTAAATCAGCCTGATCCAGATTATTTTTGGGCACGAAATGAAAGTGGAGATATAATAAATAAATGTAAAGATATATTGCAGATATCCGATAATGTAATAGATATATATCAGATACATAACCATAAACACAGAGATACAATGATACACAATTTCTATTAATGAGTGAAATGTACAAAAATGTAGAAATACAGAGTGAAAGATTCGCTAGAATGGTGACAACTTATCTCTGAGAAGAGATGTGATGGCTACGCTCATTCACAAGAGTATGATGTTACAATGAGGCCCCAAAGGCCTTTTTAACAAAAAAAAAATCCAAAACCCTAACCTCGGAAGATGAAAAGCCAATAGGTTTGTCGGCCCCATTTTGGGTAGTTTGGTGTATCAACTTCTCGGGGGCGTAAATTTGGCATACAATCTCTGTTTTGGGAGTACGATAGCTCGTTGGAAATGTATTCATGAATATATTCAATTAATAGGATCAATAATTCCTTTGGGCAATCACTGAGGTTCCCGATCGTAAAAAAATGTCGTTTAGGCCCTCAAAATGGCCCTGAAAGTTTAGGACTTGAAAAATTGCTAAAAATAGTAAATTGCCAAAAAATTGTTTTAAACCAGTTGGAATAGGTGGGTGGCCATCAATATCCATATGGATCATAGCCCCTTTGTTTTCATCCTCCACACATAGCTCCCAATCTTTTTCATGTTCTAGTACAATCATTCTTGCATCATCATACATGTCATAAATAGGATGAGGTGTTGAATTCTTGTTTGAACCACCGTCATCATTAGCATCATACACATGGAGAGATGTTGAATCATGAACATCGACTGATTGGAACATCTTCTCATAGTCATCATAAGAAGGAAAAAATGTTGTAACGTCATCTTCTCCATCTAGCACACCAGCGTCAAAGGCCTCATTGGTTAGTTTTGATGATGTATCATAGGTTGTTTTTTGGTATTCCTCTATACACTCATCCTTTGCATGGCTAGATGACTGCTCCTCCACCCATCCTTTATGTTCATACTTCTTTACTTCATGCCATGTGATTTTAAAATAATCCTCATCAAAATCCTTGGGCCATCTTCCATATCAGAGAATGTAAAATATTTTAAAAGGAAACAGTGCATAGATATCTTCACTCAATGTTATATACTTCTTATAGTAAGTCATGAATTTTTTTTACATTAGAATCCTCTTGGATTTTTGAAGAATTTGCCAAGTTTTATCATGAATTTTGGAGTTGTCTTTATTCCCTTGTCCATGTATTTCATTTCTAATTTACCCCTTCTTTGTAACCCATTCATATATTATGCAATCACAGGATGGAAAGATCACCAACTTTGATACCACTGTAATATCCCCAATAGAGATATTCTAGGATATTAAAGGTTGGTTGTTCAATTGATGTGTTTTTAATTGTGTAATTTCATCAAACGATTTTCATCACATGGATTCATAGTCTTGTAAAGTGTATGACAACTTTCTACAAACAATTTGTATGCAATTTAACACCAATCATGATCAAACACATTACACACAATATATGAGCAACAACATTAACATTTTTATTATGGATAAATTTGGGACATGACCAAGTAGCTAGTGGTTGCTACAATAGCTACCATACATCCGAAAAACACTACAAAACTCAATAAAACCTCATGTAATGCCAATATCTCATCAAAATATGGTGACAAACTGATGATGTGGGAGATATAAAGATTACGGACTTCAGAACTTCACCACTTTGAATATTATTAGAATTGAGTTAAAAGGTGTCAAACTCCCAAAATCCTACCAACCATCGAATCAAGGAGGAACTTCAGATGAATCCTTGACCATCTAATCCAGAGCAATGATCTAGGAAAAATACATGTGACAAATAAAAAAGATGACACGTGGCCCAATCAACTGGTGACAAGTGTCAAGGCCCATTTGGCACATAAGGTATGTGAGAGTCACGAATCAAGGTGACACAAGGGTCCACATTAGCAAGACCACATTAGCAATGGGTGACACATGGAACACATATTATGGATCCATGTCACTATAGGTGACATCAACATGCCACGTCACTTCAGGATTATAGCCTCCAGGGATGCCCACCTTCTCCTACTAGTAAAGATCTTGAAGGCCAAAATGCCAAAATCACACCAATCGTTGATTCATTTCAGGACCTTTCATGACTGTAAAATCGAGAAAAGTGGAAGGATAGGGTAAGTGAACATTCCAAAGTCTTGAAGTGTCAAATCCCCGAAACAAATAAGGGTCGTCCATCTCAACATAAGATAGATTCACAACCGTCGATTTGTTTTAAACTTCCATATTAGCCAGGACTGTCCATCCAAAAGAGGATTAAAACATGGTCATTGATCTCAATGAGGTTGAGAGATAGAGGAAGGAAAAATCTAGTCGTCCGCCAGAGAGATAGATCAACGACCAGTGAATCCATCGGCCATATGAAGTTTCAAAGAAAGTTAACTGCACATCAAAGGGAAGTTGGATTAGTGAAAGAATCTAGATCGATGATCTACAGAACTTCGGGAGTAATTCTCTGTTAGCTTGTTGATAAAGGAGGAATGTGGATTTGTGCCCAAATATCTACTTCTGAAATGAATGATTCATTTGGAAAGTTTATAAGGTGGCCTCAATAATAACTTTAGGAAAGTTTCCTTCAAATAATTTCCCATACCATCCACTTCACACATTTTCTAGGGAAATTGCACAACTGTCGACTAATTGGGCATTTTCTTCACAAAACCCATGTCATAGAATTTTAAAATCCGTTTTTGTTGCTCCAAAATCTTCGTACAAAAATAATTGTCCAATTTGGTGTACAAAAATCAATTAATAAAAGTCACCATTTGTGTTAATTAAATGAAGGGGTGCAATGTTTCATTATGAAAAGGCACATTGGTTTAAAATCACGCCCTTTATAAGTCTATATAAATGAAAATATATGATGGGAAGAAAGTGTATGTGGTCTACATCAAAAGATCAAAACAAAGTGTAGATTCCAAGGAAGAAAGACAAAGATACTTATGAAGTAAGGGTGGAAGGGAGGAACAAGGAAGGATCAATACCCTTTAAAGTTTAAAAACATGAATTTGTTTCTTCCTAGGGTTGGTTCCCTAAGACAAGGGAGTTGGCGCTTCCTAGGGTTGGAGCCATGAAACAAGGGAGTTGGTGATTCCTAGGGATGGAGCCTTGAAATAAGGGAGTTGGAGCTTCCTAGGGTTGGTTCCCTATAACAAGGGGGTTGGTGTCTCCTAGAGTTGGTCCTCTAAATCAATATTTTATATAACTTATAACTTGTATTTTAAGTTTATATTTGTTGATGTTATTTACTGAAGTTTCTTCCTGATCAATAAAGTTAATAAATAATTATTTAAAAGTTATTAAAATTTATCAATATTGATTCACCCCCCCCTCTCAGTTTTGAACTATATTCCAACAATTGGTATCAAAGCATGTGCCTTCAAAATAGTCTAATAACTGGAAGGTAGATTCAACATAATCCAATGGATCAGCAAGAGGGAATGTCTTCCAACTGAGCACCTTTGTTTAAAGGGAATGATCCAAGTGGATATTGGTGGCCTCCCACCTTTTCCAACTCGCTCAAAACAATTTTCTGGCAATTTTGGCAATTTACTATTTTTAGCAGTTTTTAACTTCCAAGGCCATTTTGAGGGCCTAAATGAAGGTTTTTCAGGATCAATCTTCTAAATGATAGAAAAAATCTCTTATTGATCCTCCAAAATGAATCTTCTCGATGATACCTTTCCAATGGGATATTGTGCACCTAAAACGAAGATCGTATGCAAAAGTTACGACCCTAGGAGGTTGATATACTAACTTACCCAAACAGGGCCCACATGACTTTTGACGCTTCATCTCCTAGGGTTAGGTTTTTGGGTGTATAGGGTTTTTGAAATTCCTGTTTATTTTAAAAAGGCCTTCAGAGTCTCATTATAATCATCTTCTTGTGAATGAGCATAGTCGTCACATCTCTTCTCAGAGATAAGCCGCCACCATTCAATCAAGCTTGTTTTCCGTTGCATTTTACAGTTTCATCTCATTTCCTTATTGAATAGAAAACCGGATTTACTCTATCTCTATTATTCTATTTTAAGCATCTTTTAATAATTTGTATTCATTTCATTTTTCTCATAAAATCCAGATCAGTGGTATCATAGAAGTCTTCTCCTTGTTGTCTTAATGCATGTCCCAACAGAGGCCAGGGTACAAAGAATTAGGTCTCGATCTTGTTTCTCTTGAGTAAAAAAGATCTTGAACGCCCAAGAAACCTCTCATTTTAGGAGAAAATAAAGATGACGGGACATGATATCCTTTCAAAATGTTGCTTTAGGAAGCCCTCACGCAACACCTGAACGAGATGATGGATAGTTTCACGCAAATCCTTTGGCGGCTACCAATAGGCGGTGAATCTTCCTCGAGAGGAGGTGCCCCCCCCTTCAAGTTACAAATCAACTTCGATATTCCTATATTTGAAGGTTAGATAGACACAGATGTAGTAGACAAGTGGTTGAATCTACTAGAAGGGTATTTTTCTATCAATAACTTTTTGAATAGAGAAAATATTACTTTTTCACTCCTCAAAGTCATTCCCTGTGTCAAAGATTGGTGGGAAACTTTCTGTGTGAAAAAGGAAACAAAGGAACCCTCATTATTTACAGTCACTACCACCTGAGAATCCTTCAGGGATGTTATTAAGGAACAATACTACCATGTCGAAAGTTATGATGAGTGGTATACTAAATGGACCACACTGCAGAAACAAAGAGACCAAGAAGTTTCAAAGTTCACAAATATCTTCCATACCTTGAGCACCAAGATGGGTATCAAAGATTCATAGTGACATTTGGTGCTCAAGTATAGTGGTGCTCTGTATAGATACATCTAGACTGAAATGGAATTTCTAGACATCTTGTCCTTGGTCGTAGCCTACCAATATGTCGTCAAAATCGAGCAGAAGCTCAAACAAAAGACATGAAAATTTTGGCCTCAGAACCCCTCACAGCAAAAGACAGGAAGGGGTGGCCCCAACCCATAGAACAAAGGACAGAGAAAATATGGATAGTATCAGGACAACCAGTCCAAGCCATAAGATCCCTTGGCATAACATTATTGACTGTCACTCAAAGCAGTCGCTGGTGGCCGAAGTGAAAGCCTCTGAATCAAATGCGAGTTATGAATCTGAGTTAGAATCAAAAAGGGGAAGACAAATCATTTATGTTGAACCCAATGCCACTGTTTCTACCACCAAGCTCCAGCTTGGTGAACAAGACAAGCCAGAAGAAGGCGAGCGCCTCTTCCATTCACATATGTCGGTAAAAGGAACGCTGCTACACTTCATCGTTCATAGTGGTAGCTAGAAGAACCTCATCTCAATAGAGGTCGTCAAGTGGTTGGACCTACCGAAAACACCACACCCACAACCCTACACCATTGGATGGCTCCTCCAAGGAAGCGATCTTCACATCAGCCAACAATGTCGATTGTCATACGACATCAAGCCCTTCAAGGACGAGGTATTGTGTAATGTTTCTCCTCTCAAAGTTTGTAATTTTTTTTTGGGCCAACCTTATTTATGGAAACATCATGTTGTATATAAGTCTAGTCCTCGTAGTTTTATTATTACTTTGAACAAGAAATTGTACAGGAAACCTGAGGAAATCCCTCCTAGTGCTATTTCCTTGATCTCTACCAAGCAATGTAGGAAGGTTATCTCTCAGACCGGGAAATTTGTCTTCTTCCTGATTCACTCTCAAAGTGAGATAAAGATCACAACCACATCCAGGGCCTTCGTAGTTGATCTCTCCACACAATAGACGAAAGTGGATAAGGCCATGGAAGAATACTAAGATATCTTCTCCTCTCCTAGTAGGGTACCTCTGCACTTCCAGGTCAATCGTTCCATCGATTTGACCCTAGGCGCACTGCTACCCAATGGGTCAGTCTACCACCGCTCTCTGTTAGAAAATGAGGCGATCAAGAGGAATATTGAAGAAATGGTCCACAATGGGAACATACGTCCCATATCATCACCTTGTGGGAGCCCAATCGTGATGGTGCAGAAGAAATACAGGACTTGACAACTCTGCATTGATTACCCGACCCTGAATAAAATCACACTCCGAAACTAGTACCTGATTCCCTAAATCGACGACCTCCTTGATTAACTCACAGGGGCCAAATACTTCAATAAGATTGATCTGAAGTCTGGATACCACTAGGTCCCAATAGAGAAAACATATGTATGGAAGACCACCTTCAAGTTAAAAGAAGGTCATTTTGAATGGTTGGTCATGCCCTTTGGTTTGACAAATGCTCCAACAATATTTATGAGGATGATGGATGATATCCTATGACCTTTCACCAATACTTTTTTAGTGGTGTATCTGGAGGACATCCTCATATACAACAAGACTTGGGCGGAACACTTGCATCATATTCAACAGGTTCTCCACACCTTGCAGCAACACAAACTATATTCAAACTTGGAAAAATGCTCCTTCGGCATGGACAGGGTCCATTACTTAGCCTACATCATTGATCGACATGGTGTGCATGTGGATCCAACTAATATCTAGGTCATCCATGACTGGATAGTCCCAACCACACTCACTGAACTTTGGAGGTTCTTGGGCCTCACCAATTTCTATCGCAGGTTCATGTTGGGATTCTCTCATATCGCATGGGCCCTCATCCAAGTAACCAGGTGTGGCGGTAAGGAAAAATTTGTGTGGGGCCTGTCCTAAAAAAAATCCTTCTATGACTTGAAGAAGTGTTTGTGCTCATCCCCAGTACTTTCATTACCGAACATGCAACATCCCTTTGAGATCAAGACAAATGATTCAGACTATGTTGTGGATGTCGTTCTCACTCAACACGTCCACCCCATGGCATATCATAGTGAAACACTATCACTACTCCATTGTGCAAGCCTGCCGCCAGTGGAGGCATTACATTCTTAGGAAGGAGACAATCATCCACACTAATCACAAGCCACTACATTTCTTGCATGTTAATGTTTATTCCATTATTATAGTTCTTTTCATTTCAATAGATAAGAGCAACATAAGAACAAGATCACTGAGAAATACACATTCACAAGAGACACAATATTTATCTTGGGAAACCCTCTAGGGGAAGAAAACCCAGCAAAATCTTCCTTATCATAAATTGCCAATACACTGTTCAAGAGATAACTCAAACCAATACAGATAGTCCTCTCCAAAAGATGCGCCACTCTTCTCCCTCTCTCCAACTTGTAATTGAATCTTGCCTCATAAGAGAATGAGCAAGTGAGTTGTGTGATAAAGTGAGGCGCTAGCCTCCCTATATATACAAAACTGGCACGTGTGAAAGGTCTTCACTGACAGGGCCGACCTCTCACTCTGGGTGGGTAAACCCACATTTAATTTAATTATGGGTCTTGTAGCGCACCCTTTTTTTTGGCTACCAAGGTTTAACCGCTATTAAGAGAAGGTTATAACACCACTCTATACATAACTCATTTAAGCACAGATTAAAACATATTATTTACTGCTATAATTAACAATCCATAGCATTCCATATTAATTCGTATACACAATGGAAATCATGATAACATAAACAATAGAGTCATGCAAAATGTGATAAAAACATAATCAGATAATTATCTTTTAACAATGGTAGAATCCACCAACCAAGTGTAGGCCTTCCACAAACCTCCCGGCCTTAGACCACACTGCTCATCAGCTCAACAGTGGGTCACCCCCAAGCTAGGACTAAGCTCCACCCCAAGACAATGAATCCTAGGCTAGGCTGAGGTTACAGGGAAAACAACACACAACCACAAGGAAGGTATCTGCCTTTGATAAAATGAGCACTTACTCAGTTTTGCGTACAACTGGTGTTCTCTCAACACCTACAGCACCATCCTCAGGTGTTTCTCATGTTCTTCCTCTATCTTGGAATACACCAAGATGTCATCCAGGAAGACTATGAAAAACTTGTCCAAATAATCTCTGAACACTCCATTCATTAAGCACATGAAAACAACAGGTGCGTTGGATAGCCCAAACGGCACCACCGTGAACTCATAATGACCGTACCTTGTTCTAAAGGCGGTCTTGCTGATGTCCTCATCCTTTATTCTCACTTGGTGATATCCTGATCGGAGATCTATTTTTGAAAATATTTTTGCATCCTTCAACTGATCAAAAAGATCATCAATCCTTGGCAGAGGATACTTGTTCTTGACAGTGACCTTATTCAACTGCCGAAAATCAATGCACATCCTCAACGTCCCATCTTTCTTCTTCACGAATAGGACCGGGGCTCCCCAAGGTGACACACTGGGGTGAATGTAACCTTTCTTTAGTAGCTCTTCGAGCTGCAATTGCAACTCTTTCAGCTCTGGTGTGCTCATTCTATAAGGAGCCTTCGAAACTGGAGCTGCTCCAGGCATCAAATTTATAGAAAAATCGATGTCCCTCTTCGGAGGTAGTCCAGGTACCTCCTAAAATATGTCCTTGAATTCTTTGAGTACTTTTTGGTCTTCCAGATTCGAGACTTCATCTCGGGATGCTTCTTCCACCCGAGCCGCAAATAATTGACAGCCTTTCCGGTAACATTTCTTCAGCTGGATGGATGAGATTTCCCTAACAGCCACGACTCTAGGAATCCCTTGGACTGTTACCTGATTTCCCTCCTTGTTCAGGCAGGTAAACCTCTTGTTATGGCAATCCAGAAGATCATGGTGTTGGTCCAACCATTCCATCCCAATTAAGCAATCGTATAATCCTAAAGGAAGAATGTTCAATTCAACCTTAGTGCTCATTCCTTTCATGTCCACTGAACAAGACTTAACCAATTCAGTGACCTTCCTCTTGGTCGCTGTGGCCAACTGCACTAACCAAGACTTCTCATGTTTGCTTCTCGATAGATGCAAACTTTCCACCACTCTAGGATCTACATAACTATGGCTAGCCCCTGAATCAATTAAAATAACAAGTGGTCGGTTCTTGATCGTACCTTCCACTTCAATCATGTGCGATTGAAATTATGCTTGCTTATTGTCCAGGGCTACGTAGATCCTCGAAATTTTTTTGCCCATATCCTCCACTATTTTAGCTTGCTGAATAGTATGGACAGTTCTTGCTTTGTCTTTTCTCTGGGGGCAGTCTCTGTACCTATGATTCCCTTTACAACCCCAACACTCCATAGTTGGCGGTCTTGGCACCTGCTCACTCCCTTCAACTTTCCCGGGCTCTCTAAAAGATGATTGTCCCCAAGGACTATTTCTGAAAAAGGAAGACTTGTTTCCCTTCTGCCTCTGTTCCTTCTTAAACTTCCTCTGATCATTCCAAACCTTCCGAAGGATAGGCCTTTCTCCTTGTTGTTCATACAAGCATTTCTCCTTTCTTATTGTTTCTTCCATGGTCTTAGGATCATCATATTGAATCTTGTCACTCATGGAAGGTGGCAGTCCACTCAGATATCTCTGAATCTTGACAGCCTCATCTTTGATGAATGGAACATACTTCGGTAGTTCTAGGAAACTTTGTTCATGCTCATCAATAGTCATGCTGCCAATCTTGAGTTCAAATAACTCCTTCATCTTTCTGTCATAGTATCTTTTAGTCAGGCATTTCTTCTTGAAATACCTCTTGAATTAATTCCAAGTGACCTCTTTCTCTTTGATGTGATGCACCTGCACAAACTGATCCCACCACATGGATGCTTTTCCTTTCAGTTGGTACATTACAATTCTTCCTTCTTCATGGGCAGAATAATTATGCAGTTGGAAGTATTTCTTCATGCCAAGAGACCAAGTCTCGACATCTTCCTCCTTCTTATGTTCTCCATCGAATGTTGGAGGCTTAATCTTTTTCATCTCCCCTTTCAATTCCTCCTTTCCATATTTTCGATGTTTTCTGGTGGGGGACGGGCTTGAACTACTGTGTGTCTTCCTGTCAGAATGTCTTTGGGAGCGACTAAGATGTCGGCTACCACTCCTTGACCTACTTCTTCTTCCATGGGTTTTGCGACTCTCAGTCGTACTTGAGTCTCTTCCCTTCTCGAGTTTCTTCTCTATTCTTTCCAGGCTCTTCAAAAATTTTAAGTTTAATTCACCCTACCAATCCCTAAATTTCATGAGCTTTCGACTATCATCTCGGCGAGCCTTGGCCTCCCTTTGCAATCCTTCAATGATTTTCATTATGTGTCCTTCCTTATCCTTCTCTTTTCCATGCCCATTGGAGTTCGATCCTTCCACTCCCATATTGACATCCTTTCTTTCCCGTTCTTCTTCTGTTTCGGGGGTAATCTGCACCTTTCCCCACTCTATACTCGGTGTTGTTTAGCTGGAGTCCTGACCTCCGTTGAACTCTACACATGCACTGTGCAATTAAATTCGAAGTTTTTCAGGCCATTACTCCTTCGCAACAATCCATAACATTTATAAGCCAATACGGACAAAAACAAAAGACATTTTGATTCAAATAAGTTTTCTGAGCTCTCGTTCGGCTCTGCAATTTTTGGGTTTTTGAAACTTTCATTTTCAGCACTTTGGGATTTTGGAACTTCAGGTTTCGGGGTTTCGGTCCATGAGGATTTCAGACTTTCTTTCCTTTCCACCCCCGACTTCCGAAATTTCGACTTCCTTTACCCTCTGGGCCCACATATCACAGTGGTCACCCACAACTACGGTGGCACGTGGCAAATTCATGAGGGTCCACATCGCTTTTAACGACGTCATTGGGTCACACCTCTCTCGCTTCTCTTCTTGACCAACTGGCACGTGGTACCTCTCCATGTGTCCATGTCCATTCCTAGAAAAATCCAACGGTCAGATCTTTCTCAGATCTAC
>JZKD02S1776757.1:1983002-2001284 GCA_000966675.3 Picea glauca
ATTAATGTTCCTATCAATGTTTTAGTGTATTAATAATATTAATAAATTTATCAATGTATTATTATTTTAATATGTTACATTATACATTAATGTATTCATACTTTAATTTATACATTACATTAATGTTATAATGTACAATTTAGTAATGTATAAATGTATTAATTAATGAATACATTACTTTATCAAAGTGGTTATTTTCCCTCTTTTCAAATTAATGATATTATTGTATTTTATTTAATAATTTTAAATTTCAAAAAATAATATTTTCTTTTTCTTTTCTTTACAATAAATTATTTAAAAAAAATATATTTTAAAAAAATTAAAAACATCACATTACAAATAACATGATAACACAAATCATTAAACTAAAAACCTTAAAACTATATATTATTTTTAAAAATATTAAAATTACAATTATATATATTTCGGTGGGAAAATGTGCGATCGAACTTTTTATATTTTGGATCCTCATAATTCGCGATCCTCAACACTTGAGCCCCTAAGCTAATAAATCAATTCCATTAATTAATTAAAAAGTGCATAAATTTAATTAATTTTTTAAAAGTTTAGTTAGAAGTTGTTCGGCGAACTCCTTCTTGATGAAACTTAAACAAAAAATATAACGTACAAACTTTCTTTGTTGCATGGAGGTTCTTCGGTGTTTCTAGGGTTTTTCTGCAACTTTCTCCATAGTTGCAGTCAGTTTATTGTGGTGTGTTTAGCATCGGAGAACAATGTTCCAGTGACATGTCGACAAACAGGAGTGGTTTGGTTTCATCCCAGACCCTTACTCTATTTTTTCTTTTCGATTTCCAGGTTTTGGTGGTCATCCGTTTTTTTCCCAACGATGGAGGAGGAACAGGTGGATTATGGAGAAAGTTTATTTCATGTCTGTGCATTCAAGCCGTAATCGGACTTTTACTGCAGGCTCCTTCCATTTGTGACTCAAGATGTTGCGTGAAATTTGGACAAATCTCAGGTTTATTTTGGAAGTTTCCAAAGAGTCAAAGCCTTCGTGCATTGGAGTGGCGGCACTCAAGGCGTCAGGCTTGTAATCCAAAAAACTCAAGTCTATTTTGGTTCGTGGCAGCAATGACTATGGAACTGGTCCAAATCCTATGCCCAAATCCTAGTGCAACAAATGTTGTAGTAGTGCCGTAGGATAAAGATTCTATGAAATGAAGATTTTTTTGAGGGATAAAGACTTTACTAAAAGAAGATTTTTTTTTGAGGATATTTACTTGAAATTTGGCAAGAAATTGTTGGATTTGTATATTTAAGTAATTATTTCTGTAAAATCATAGTGACCTGAGAGCTTTTCAGCATGTTGAATCTATTTCTACATTCAAAAATGGATTCTGAACAACAAAAAACAGTGATTCATATAAATTTATATAGCCGAATTCCTAAAAAAAAGTTATTTCGTAGAACAACTAGCCAATATCGTTAACAAAGTGGAGAAAAAACACACAACAGATGTGCACTCTAGGTCTAGCTCTGCAAGGAAAAAAACGATGTATTCGGGCGAAGACGGGAAAAGTTTTAATGGTGGTCGGGCAAGACGTTGGTTGAACGTTCAGGTTGAAGATATTCTCCGATTTCTAGGTAAGATCCTAGTGGGTAGGTTCTATGGTAAAGCAGTTCAGATGGATTCACTTAAACAATGGGTGCCTCTCAACTAGACGTCATGTCTTGGTTATAAGCCAGTCTTCCATGTCCTTGTTCATGGTTGGCTTTGTTTTTTATTTACTTTGGGGGGAGGATTTGAAAAGATCCTCGGTCATGATTGGAGTTGGGGTCCTCAAGGTTAGTTTTCCAAAAATGGACCACAGATTTCGATCCAGTTAGGGCATCGATGGCTATTCAACAAGTTTGGGCCATTCTCCCTCGCTCCCAGTAGTTTTCTGGAATAAATCTCTCCTGGTCGTTATTGGGAACAATATTGGAAGATTCGTTGGTTTGGAAGGGAACTGGGAATCTCAGATTGATCGTCATTAGGCTTGGGTCCAAGTGGAGGTGGAGCTTCAGGATCGACTAGTGGAGGAAATCGATCTAGTCCTTGGTGCTCAGTCCGGGAGACAAAAAATTGAATATTGGAGGTTACCCTTTCATTGTTTTGCTTGCCATGAAACAGGCCATCTCGAGCCTCAGTGTAGCAAGGTCGCTTCAAGGGTAGACCGGAAAGAAAAGGTATGGGTGCTTAAGCCCAAATCTTCATAAATTATCAACATGCAAGGTGAGAGGATGCAGGAGGAAGACAAAGTCAGAGCTTCTCTTTCGAGTCTGAACTTCTCTAGGGAGCAAGGTGAGTTCTCGATTAGGATTTTCTGATTATGATACTGGTATGATACAAAATGCCTCCTTTTATAATTTTGATTCTCTCTCTATGGATTTGTTGGGGGATCTCTTGGATAGCTCGAAAGTAGGCGAGTCTGTGTTAGTTGAATCCCTCCCCCTAATATTGATGCTTCGACTACACCTCTCCTGTCAAGTATCCTCGAAGTCAAATATTCAATTCGACATTCTCCCCAAAGGCTACTTGACCGCACAAAGAGTTCTGAAAGATGCGCGGGTGTTTCAAAGGTGGAGCGGGGTCTTGTTTCCATGGAGGTAGAGGACGGCCCTTCCCCACAAAATGGTTATTCCCTAAGACCCAGGGTTAAGAAAAAGGAAGATTCCTCCACACATGGGGGTTTAGCCCTCGATCTCCTCCAATCTAACCCAGTTGGAAGAGAATCCCATCTAATGAAGGCTCGACAAAAGGCAGTTCAAGACATTAAAAAAAATGAAAGCAAGCCACCAGAGCTAGGGCCCTTAGAGAAGGAAAATCCCTTAAAACGCCTTCCCCATGATGGTTTTATCTTTCAATGCTAGAGGGGTAGAGGGTTCTCGTAATAAGTTATCCCTTAAAAGGCTCATTATGAGCCACACACTTGATATAATTCTAACTCAGAAAACTATGGTGGATGGTAATAGATTAGAGCAGTCTTGGAGCCGTGGCTAAAAATTATAGTCCTGTTGCACTATGGATGCAGATGGTCAGTCAATAGGATTAATTATGGGTTGGAGTCCTGCTCTCTCAACTCTTTCCTCATCTTTTCTTAATTTTGTTATCTTGGTGAAATTGGAAGTAAACGAATTGGGAGTAGTTTTGTCAGTTTTAAATATTATGGTCCTTGTTCAGAGAGAATCCCCTTTTGGGAAAATCTGGCTCATGCAGGGGCTTTGGAAGACCCTCTTACATTTATTGGTGGGGACCTTAATCTAACTCCGTCTTTGAGAGAAGTATGGGGGGGAAATCCCAGGCAAGACCCCAGAGTGGTTTCTTTTCCAGGTTTTTTGAAAAGCATTTTTTGGTGGACGTCGAGCCAATCAAGTTAGTGCCTACTTGGAGGAATTTCTACCTGAATGATGATTCGGTCTAAAAAAGGATTGATCGTTTCTTAGTGTCATAAGCTTTGGTGGAGAGTCTTTTTATCATTAAATCTTCGGTGTCTTCTGGAGGTATGTCCGATCACATGGTGGTTCTGTTCATAATGGTGTTTGATGAGGAGAATCACATGGTCGTTCTGTTCATAATGGTGTTTGATGAGGAGAAGCCTCCAACCGATTTAAATTATTATCATATTTGGTTATTGGAAGAAGATTTCAAGAATCTTGTTAAGGATTTGTGGCTTCATCTAAATCCTTCCTCGTCTACTTGCATGTTCTAGTTTGCAGAAAATATAGCCAGAGTAAAAGCGGCTACGAAAAACTAGATCAAATCTTATAAAGGAAAGTTTCAGCCTCTTTGAAATAAGCTAAGTTCAAGATCTCTAAGATGTATGCAGATAGTGCTGTGGGTAGTCTCTCAGAAAGCAACTTATCCCATATTCGAGTCCTAGAAGCCTCTCGTCCGTCCTTATTGGAGATGGAGGAAGTTGCTTGGTGATTGAAAAGCTATGCAATTTGAATTAAGGAAGGAGATAGTAATACTAAATTCTTCCATCAGTATGCAAATTATCAAAAAAAAAATTGAATACGATAAAGCTGAAGAGGGGGTCCGTCATTTCAAATCTCTCTTCAAGGAGTTGGAAGGTTGTCCAATCCAGAAAATTCTATAGGTGATTTCCAAATTCCCGTTGGTCTTTTCAGAAGATATGAATCTGTCTTTGAAAGAGTAAGAGACCAAATTCCCTTTGGTCTTTTTAGAAGATATGAATCTGTCTTTGAAAGAGTAAGAGACGGAGGATAAAGTTCAATCTTCTCTATCCTATATGGAAAAAGAGTCTCGGGCCTAACGGGTTCACTCTTGATTTTTTTCTTGGTTTTTATGATTTGATGAAAGGTTCAATCTTCTCTATCCTCTATGGAAAAAGTTAAGAATCTCGGGCCTAACGGGTTCATTCTTGATTTTTTTCTTGGTTTTTATGATTTGATGAAAGAAGATTTGGTAAAATTAGTTCGACAGTCCCAGAGATTGGCGAAAAGTTTAGGTTCATTAACCTCTACTTTCATCACATTAATCCCCAAAAAGAAACATGGCCTCTCCTTTGGTGATTTTTGGCCAATTTGGTGTTGCAACGTGATTTATAAGTTGGTGGCCAAGGTCATTGCTAGGAGACTTAAACCTATCTTAAGTGAGGTGATTTTGGAAGAACAATTTCAGTTTTTACAACGTAGGAAGATTCATAATACGTTAGCGATTGCTGAAGAAGCAACCCATTATGTTAAGTTGTCCAAGCATCTTGCAATTATCTTAAAGATTTATTTGTACAAAGCCTACGATAGAGTAAGTTGGTCCTTTCTTTGCCTTCTTCTTTTGAAGATGTATATGAATATCTCCTTGGTCAATTGTATTATGGGATTATTCCAATCAATGTCCTTTGTGGTGCTTATTAACTGTGCTCCCTTTGGATTTTTGGGGCTTTGAGAGGGCTTAGACAGAGATGCCTCATATCTTCATTCCTCTTCCTCATAGTGGTTAAGTAAATTGATCAACGATGCCAAGTCAAGAGGGATCCTTAGGGTAGTCAAGGTATCCATTCAAGAAGTCATCTTACATCTTGTTTTTGTGGATGATGTGTTATGCTTCACTCAAGGGTCTCTAAGGTACCTTTCATATTTAAAAGGTGTCTTGGATTTGTATTGAAAATCTACTGGAATGGAGATAAATTTTGACAAATCGTGCATAATTCCTATCTACATTTATGGTAGTTATATTCAGTAGATTAATCATATTTTCCCTTTTCCTTGAAAATAGTTGGACTCTAGTTTCAAATATCTCAGTTTTTATCTAAAACCAAGTGGATACAGGGTTTTTGACTAGATATGGTTTCTCAAAAAGGTTGAATATTTCATCTCTTTGTGGGTTAATCGGATCCTCCCCAAGGGGAGTCAGCTAGTATTAATTAAGGTCATGCTCGAAAGAATTCATGTATATCGGACATCAATAGTTGAAGTTTTCAGTTCATATGGTCAAGTTCTCATCTTTCTGGTGGTATTCTACTAATGAAATGAAGTCGCGTGGAAACCCCCAATAGTCTTGGGGGTTAGAAAACATTTTCCATTTTTCTCAATCTCTTGCAATTATATCTCTTTAGAGGCTCACTCACAATTTCTCTTTATGGGGACATGTAATAAAAACTAAGTACCCGGGTAATGTGTCGATTGAGGACTAGTTCAAGCAGCTTAGGAAGTCGGCCAAAGGATCTCTTGTATGGAAATCATTGGTTACAAATTTTCCTCTAGTAGGTTAGTGGACAGTGTGGATGATAGGAAATGGAAGGAAAGTAAGAACAAGGTAGGACCCCTAGTTGGGCACTGATAAGAATTTTTGGCTTTCAACCTCCCTCCTTTGCTCTCTCCATGAGATAGAAATATTAACACTCACAGATGCTAAGGATAAACCCAATCAAGTGAGTGGAATATTGGGATGTAAGTTAGCAGATGATATGTGTTTGGAAGGCCCAAAAGAAGATGAGTGGTGATGTTTCATTGGTAAGTTAGTCTCTAATTGCATTAAGCTGAAGGAGGAAGAAGTCAATGTTTTATGTTGGTCTAAAAACTCTGGAACAAGTGAATTTACAACCAGAATGGGGTACTTTTTTATTATGGAATATCAGTTTAGGGGGGAAATTGGTGGCGGTGGAGCCTCTTATGGAAGATCCATGAATCGTTAAAAGAAAAAATCATATTGTGGCTCACGCTAAATAACAAATTGTTGACTTGGGAATTTTGATTAAAAAGGGGTTGGGTTGGACCCAATAGGTGTCCTTTGTGCAAGAAAAATGAGGAATCGATCTCACATATTTTTATTTCATCCCCTTATAAAGTGGAGGTTTTGAGGATTGTAAGCCTTAAATTCAAGCATAAAGCTACATGGTCGAAGAAGGGACTGGAAGATTGCATGAAAGAATGGATGGAGAATAAATCGGTTAAGGAGTTTGAAGATTTTCTAGGTATTCTTGTATATTGTTTATGGTGGGCTCGCAATTATAGCATTTTAATATATGTGGGAATTCCCCATGAAGTCATTGTTGGTTTAATTCTTAAGCTATCGAAGGAATTAAAAGTTGAGGCAAAGATTAAAAATCTAAGGGTCATAGTTATGCTTGATTTAGATTTTGAAATACGTTGGGGGTATTTTAATGGTGCCAATCAAGGTCATCCAATGGTTTGTAAGGTTGGAGTTGTTTTATTTCTAAATTGGATCCATTATATGCATATTGGATATGATCCAGGTCACGACTCGAATAATAGAGCAGAGTTCCTCACCCTTAGGATATATGGTACATGTTTAATAAATAAAAAAACTTGTTCTTTGTCCTTTGTTGTGGTTAACCCTACAAAATTCACATTCACAAATGAATAGCAAGCATGTTCATGATGAGGATGCTAATGTACATCCACGTGACAATGGAAAACATGTTAAGGGTAGAGAACTTGAATGTGGACAAAGAAATATGGGTTGATTTTTAGTATAGGTGGTACATGTTATTCGAACTGTAAATAGTGTTGAGGTTAAGACTATGCATTGTGAGGACATTAGATATATAAGAAAACATAATATCTAGATTTATTGTTTATTTTTTTATGGTGACAATATTTACATATTTGATGAGTAAGTATTAGATTTATAGAAACATTAATAGAGTAGAAACAAGGAAATATGAAGAGCACACCTATTTGTTATGATGTTGGAGGGTGAGCATAGTGATAAGTTACCAAGTTATATTAAAGAATTTAATATAATTATTTTTTACTTGGACATACTATAAGAATGTCAGAGTAGCAATCAACATTCTAAACTTAATGTGAATAGAATATAAAGAACATTGGAACATCACGCACAAATACTACATGTGTGAAATGAAGCTATAAAAATCCTCTCAAATAATAGTCTTTATCTAGAAATGAAACCATCTACATCCATATAGAATAGCTACAATTTATGGTATATCTAAGAAATAAAAGAGATAAGAAGAAGAATTTGTTCTAGATATATAAACTAAAATTTCTAGTATAATATCACCAATAAAGAAAAACCATTAAGAAAAATTATAGCCTATGTAAAAGCATCAATTGGGGGATTTGATAGAAAATGACAATACATAAATAAACCAATAATACCAAAACCAAAGTATCTAGCGTTAGTATCAATATTTGCAATGTCAAATTGTGACCTTAAAAAACACTACAGGAAGTTCTATACCCCGGTAACCAAATTCACTTAAGTAGCACCACAACTATTCTATTTTACTCCATATGCTTGCCTATTTTACTGTTCTACTCCCGTCACTTCTTTGAAACATCCATTTCCAATGCCAAATCTCATTTAGTAGAATTTGTATTCTTAATATAAAATCAGTATGTTAGTTTTGATTTTATATTTTAAATAAAATTAAAAATAAAAAAAACCCAACTTATTCTCTCACCTATCTATCCCACTCATTATCTCACCTCACCTACCAATCCACCCCACCATTCCACTCTCATTTCTACTCTACGTTTATTCTATTTATCATAATTACTTTATATTATAACTACCACTCCATTTTTAAACGACATAAAAATTCCCGTGAGTTATTGGCATAAGAAAGTGAACGTTCCATTGAATCAAAATCTCTACAGGAACACTTGCAGCTGTTGGTATTGAATTTAAAAACACAAGCATTAGCAAAGCCAAGGGGAAATCTCACGGAAATGTAAGCAGTTCTCAACGCATAGATCAAGCTTCTAGATCATTGCCAAATGCCAAGTGTCAGGGTCGAATATCAAGCGTGTGTCCAACTCAAAATGAAGGCATGCTAAGTGAAAGGATTTTCTCCTAAATTCTATAAAGTTTTATATTTAAGTGTTATTTGTTTGAGGAAAATCACAAATATCCAAAAGTATTTCAAGCATACAACATATATTTTCTTCTGGTGATTATGAGGTCTCAATTATAATTTTTTTTTTTTTGGAGATTTCATTGTATGTTGGTGTCATCAATGGAGACAAAATTATATAAAGGTTAAAATCAATACAACTTTCAAGTTAGTGCTTAAGTCACGTTATATGAGTCAAGAATGGAGGAGCATGTTGCACAACTGTAAAATCTTATGAAGGATTTGAAACTGCCATACAACAAACATTTCAAAATTTTGTTGAGAAAGGGAAGATTGATATCACACCTAATGTTAAGCCTCCTACTATACCTGAAAATTTGTAGGTGACATCTTGGAAACACATATTCAATATTCCAGAACAAAGGATTTGTACACGAAGCTAGATAAAAGAGCATTTTAAAGGATATGTTAATTGGTTGACTTCAAAGAAAATACCCAACTAGAAGTTAAACAGATCATGAAGCATATATCTCGAGCCTCTAGGTGGGAGAGCACCCTGCTATCATGATGTTCCAGGAAGATTGTACACCATGTGGGTCATTTGAAGTATGGAAATACTATTCATGATGCAACAAAAGATGTTGAGATTGATTCTAAATATACACAAAAGTATATTTTTGGCAGGTCTTGTGTGGCTTACAGAATAATTGGAGGATTATTTGGATGATGATTATCTTGTTATTAATTTCCCAGATTCGAGCTGGAAGGGAGAAATAAATAGGTGGCATTCAAAACCATATCCAGGATTCCTAGGACACATAGAAAAAATTAAGGTAGTTAACATTTCCAGATTTAATGGCAGAGGTTGAGCCTATACAGGCATCAAATAAAAAACTAGCTAATAAACAAAATTATTTCCAGGTTTTGAAACATCATGTCATAGATTGTTCCCAGATTTGATGAAGAAAAATCTATTCGATCAATCCAACAATCCTAGATCTCTTGCATTTATGGGACTAAGAGTGAGCGGTGGTGAGGTTCGATCTCTGTAATTGGAATTTTGTGTACTATTTTGAAAGCTTTTTTGTCCATGAGAGTTCTATGTAAGGATTTCAGTTGATAATAAAGTGTATGGTCAGTTTGTTCTCTTATTTCTGTGTAAATCATTTTCTTTTTCTTCTACTGGAATATGCTATGCTACTATAGGATATATGTATGCATTTTCTTTGCTAAAAGGGTTGTAGTGTAGGGTATGTTGTAGTCTTTTCCATAGACTTATTCGAGTCTTTAATTCATATTTAGAAAGGGTTTTTGAATATTGATTTATTCTTCCACTGTTAGATATATTAAATATCATGGTGTTCTTTGATTTTATTACAGTTTTGTTTCCTCACATTGCCTCATTTCACTTCTTTATAACATTATCACTGATCTAAGCTCTATTAGTCTGTTATGATGCACATAGAAAGTTGGCACAAAGAGCCTAATTCTTAACCTTATTGAAGCCAATTGTTGATCCTACCACTCTCAAAGTTTTCCCAAACATTTTCCTAAAACTAATTAAATCAAGATGTGCTAGGCTTGACTCAGTAGCACTCTTGAGTCAACTTCTAGCACTAACATATTTTGGCGTCATTGCCGATGAACATAAAGAATGAAGTAATCTTCCCTGGGAGAATGACATTGGAAAGATTCTCTTCTTGATGGTGAGAAATAAGTGAACATATATCAGACTATGTATCATTCAACTAGCGACTCCACAATCTAAGTGTTAGAAAAATAGGACCGCAGAGTAATAAAATAAAACAAATGCGGAAATAAAACACAGAAGATACACAATACAAGAGAGACACATATTTACGTGGTTCACTCAGTGTGGGCTACGTCCACCAGAGAAATTGCTAGGTCCTTTCTTTATTATTATCCAACAAAATGAAGGGATACAATGTACAAAAAAAACCTGTTGTAACTTCCTCTTCTTTCTCTCACAGTCTCCTCTCTCATAATACAATACTTGCCAACCTACATAGCTGCAATACATTTCCCTCATAAAAGAGGGTTTCCTTCTAGGGAAAAAAACCCTAACATAATCTCTTTCGTTAGATCCGCGACCTTATAATGAACGGTCTAGATTTACAATGAAATTACAATATACTTTTACAAGGCAATTTTTGCTTCAGGGGCTTCACCCCCGAACCCCCGCTGGGGGCCCTCTTGCCCCCAAACCCCCCAACTGGGGGGATATCCCCCCCAGACCCTGCAGAGGGGGTACCCCCCCTCTACACTCCCCCGCGTGGAAGAGTGTACATACTTCTGGGGTGTAAATACTTCATGGGGTGAAAAAATGGCTGAAAGTAAAAGACCTCTAAATCAAGAAGATAATCAGGCTCCACAACCAACACTAAGACTCCAGTGGAGGAAGAATCCTATTGAAAGAAAAATGAAAGCACAGAAGGGAAAAAATAAGTATCAGCTCATTATTTTTCTCCATGAACTTTTATTCTTCTTTATTATCGGATTCTTGTCTTTCCCTTTGCATGTAAAGAGGATCATCTTATGTTTTGTTTATTCAGGTGATTGTAAGATTACAAATGCATATTCTCCCCTGAGTAATGAAGATTTTTCCTATTCATGCACTATTGACCTTGATTTAATCCCATCATGTGAACCTATTGATTAAGTTGAGGTATATGTTTCAATTTATCTTGAAATTGACTCATATTGTAAACCTATGGATTATGAAGTTGATATACCTTCTGAGGTCCATGTTGAACCTTGCAATCAACCAGTTGACCTTTGTGTTCATCCTTATGAAGTTTAATTAAGAATCAAAGAATTTTTTAAACCTCCGAAGTTGCCTCCTATCCTAAATGCTTACCCTCCTATGTTCTTTGATTGCCTTCCTGTGTTTAAACGAGATGATCATATTACAGCTGAAAAACACATGGAATATTTTGAGGATGTTGTTGATAATTTTGAAATCATGCATGAGTATATTATTTTGAGGTTATTTTCCAAATCATTGGTCGAGGATGTTTCTTTTTCGTTTAGAAATTTGAAGGCTTGTTCTATTTGTTCATGGACTTATTTTCATCATGTATTCCTGACATATTGGGGTGAAAACAAATCTGTTGATCAATATTTGATCAGACTTTATAGTATGAAAAGAGGGAAGGATCAATCCCTTTCTCCATTCAACAGGAGGTTCCATTATTTTTATTGCAGTATTCCTTTGGAGATCCGGCCTTCTGAAACTGCTGCCATGGTATATTATGCGCTAGCTCAACATCCTGAGTTGTTCCTTTATATCGGAGAGAGGAAATCCTCATCCCTTCAACAAATTTTTACTAACGCTAAGGAGATTGAGGAGAATTTTCGAACCTGTGGGAGGATGCCAAAGCATTTTTGGGATGAAAGTTTAGAACAAAGTAAATCTTATAAGCAACATGAATCAAATTTGGATGTAGATCAACTGGAAGAAGGATATGGATAAGAGGATGTTTATTGTTGGTCACTATAATTGCTTATTTAACTAAACAATCAAGTGCTACATAAATTGTCAACCCAGGGAAGTTTGTTTATTTCAAAGGTAACCATGCACTATATATGCTCAATCTCAAAAGCAACCTAGAGTTGTAGTAAAGACATATTAATCACACTTTGCCTTGAACAAACTAAAGTTATAACTTGAATTATAGAAAATGAATCTACCTATTGCAGAGTTCAATGTTTAAAGAAATAATTGTCCAAAGAATCCTGGATTACAATAAAGAAATAACAGACTGGAAAAGAAATCCTTCAAGACACTGCAAAAGGAAAGACCACTATTCTATAACCCGAGAACAAGACCCTATTCCTGAAGCATGAATCTTCAACACCTGTTTCCGATCATCACACTTCATGAACTCATTTCTTAACTGAAACAATTGACACACACTGAAGGTTAACTAACTCTTAATAGATAATAGGACCCTATTTCCTAAGCATGAAACTTCAACACCTATTTCTGATTAGCACACTTTCATAAACTCCTCATCAAGTAAAATAATTGACATGTACTAAAGGCTAACTATCCCTAACAGAGAACAAGACCCTATTCCCTAAGCAGGAAACTTCAACACCTGTCCCTGACTATCAAGCTTTCATGAATTCACCAAACATGATTTCTAACTAGAATGATTAACAGTTATTCAAGCATGAATCATATGAAAACAATGTAACATTCAGTAAAGCAGAGTTTCAGCAAGACAGAGTTCAGTAAAGTAGTGTTTTAGCAAAACAGAGTTCAATAAAGTAGTGTTTCAGCAAAATAGAATTTAATCAAGGGATAAACAGAAATAACATTAACACTCTACAAATCTAATGGGTGAATATTGTGAAGAAGGCGGGCCCTCCCTTCTCACAATATTCCCCTGGAACGAAAGGAACTAGAGAGAAATGCTCAGAACAATCTTTTATTCATCTGTCAACTATATTACATTACAATCTGAAATAAAACATGTCCCTCACTGTAAATCCTTTTTTTGTAAAAACAAAAGATCCTCTCTAATGGTGATTTCCTCTTATTTAAAGAGGATAATCCCTTTGATACAATTTGATCAACAATTTACAGGTGTACATCAGAGTCCTATTCTTAGTCAGATCTGATTTCTATACCAGAATAGGGTATCATAGTCTCTCGTAACAGAATGGTATTACATGTGCTGAGTGAGGTGTTGTTGTTGCAGCTGGAGTAACAACTTCTTTATTTGTCTTCTTGTTATTGTTGTTGTATGTTGTTTCATCATCGCAAATCGCAGGCTGTTTCAGCCACGGGATTTGCGTCTTGACTGTTTCAGCAACTTGATCTCAGGCAGAAGTGATGGTCAATGCTAGCTCAAGGTGCGACTGTCATGGTCAATGTAACAATTTTGTGTTGTTGTTTCATCATCGTTGACCACAGAGAGTGTAGCAGTTGTTGTTTCAGCATTGTAGACCATAAAGAGTGTAACAACTTCTTCTGTGTGAGTTGTCGTTTCAACATCGTAGTCCACAGACTGTTTTAGCTACAGAGGTTGCGTGCTTTAACTGTTTCAGCAACAGGCCTTGATGTTAACGTGTCGTTCGAACTGTTTCATCACTTATACATTTCCGATCAATAGTTAAGTACGAGAGTAATGTAAAATTATATGCAAAACAGATTAAACATATAGTAAAGAGAAGAGACATTGTATACCTTTGGAAAGAGAGGGTAAGGTGATAATGTTAGTTTAAATGTGAGTGAAACAAGGGTGTAAAAGTGGAAAAAAGTGTGGGCAAAAAGGTACATTGTGTGGTCCTAACATCCCCCCCAACTTAAAATGTTGCATGTCCTCAGGCAACTTCACTCTGAATCAAAATATGAATACCGACTCTGAGTGTGCAAGTTACTCAAGCAGTAGCTGTGGGAGGTGCTGTCTGTTGGAGCTCTGAACCCTTGAACGCGTTGTAACCTTTGCCAAGCTGTTGTTTTTGTCTTCTTAGGAAACTTATAATGGATTCGATATCTCTCTGCTGGCAACCAGAGGATAGGAAAATAAAACCGGTACCCTATCCATCTTTCAGCACATTGCTGAACACACTTGATGTAGTTAGGTACCCTGGAGATTTCCATCTCAATATTAGTGGGGATAAAAGGATTGTGTTCCTGTCTTTTCTCAGTAGATTGTTGCCAAAACATGTTGTTTGCTTGTAGAGCAGCAATCTCTGTTGATTTAATAAAGTGTTGACAATCCTGAAGTACTGTTGTCTGTAGTTGTTGAATGTGTTCAGTCATCCCTGGTTTCTTTAAAAACTAATAATACTCTGTAACAAAGGTGGCAGCATTTTGTGGTTCTGGCCTTATCCAAAGAAGGCGGTTATCCTCATTATGCTTGGCATATAGGAAGTCATCCTACCATATAATCTGATTGTTGAGGAAGGAGGTGAGTGCCCGAATCTAATTGCTGAGGAAGGAGGTGAGTGCCCGAATCTGGATGTCACCGAAAAGAGGGTTAAGGTTAAGCTGTCGGTTCTCAGGGATGGCCTCATTATGAAAATATGCCTCACAGAGGAGGTTATGATCCATAGCAGAGGCTTCTGCAAAGGTTTTGACAAAATCTGTTGGATGTAACACTGCATGGGGTCTGCCTTCCATGATTGATTTGATCTGAAACCATGTAAGTCGTTCCATGAGGAACAAGGCGTAATTGCAAGATGGTTTCTTTGCATCCAATAGCTTTTGTACCAAGTCAAATATCAGGAGCACTCTGTCTTTTATCTCTTTGTTCTGTTTCTTAAGGGCACGAGCTTCCTGGCGTGTTTTCTCCAAAGCTTCCCAATTTGAGTAGGTATGATTTATCCAGATTTGTCTGTGTTCCTGCAGGCTTTTGGCCTGTGTAACAACAAACTCTTTTTTCCATTTTTCTATTATTGCCTGCTCATCCCATGGCTGAGTTTGTGTTTCAACATTGCAAGTAGTAGGCTGAGGTAGGGTCTGAGTGGATGGTTCTTGTGTAACATCAGGTTTTTCTTCTTTGACTGCAAAAGTTGAAGGAGCAGGGGGAGCTCCTGGTATTGGGATTTGAATTACTTTGTAGACTGCTTGATAGTAGATGTCCCCACATTGACAACACATATATTCTCTACAGAGATTCTTTGTTGTAGTTCCTTCTGACATGGTTGTTGTGTGAGCTAGGGTGTACAGATTAAGTTCCTTCTCATAGGCTTCCTTTGTTGTGGCTAGCTCTTTCTTGTAGGCTTCCAGTTTAGATTTTAGGAACTCATTTTCTTGTAAGACAGAGGCCATTGTTGGTTCTGATTGAGGGGTGACTGGTTCTTGTGTAGCAGTCACAACCGCACTAGCTGGTTCTTATGGAGCATCTACAGGATCGACAACTGCTTCTTGTGTTTTAGCTTCTTGATGTAAGGAAAGTAATGTTGCATCACCCTGGACCTCTGATTCCTGTATCTCAGTATCAATATCAACAACTGGTTCTTGTGTTTCAGCTGTCGCTGGTTCTTGAGTGACAACTATGGTTGGTTCTTATGTTTAAGACACTAGATGAGTAGTTGGTTCTTGTGTTTCAACTACTAAATGGGTAGTTGGTTCTTGTGTTTCAACTACTAAATGGGTAGTTGGTTCTTGTGTTTCAGCTACAAATTGGGTAGTTGGTTCTTATGGTTCAGCTACTTTATGAGTAGCTGGTTCTTGTGTTTCAGCTACTTGATGAGTAGCTGGTTCTTGTGCTTCAACTACTTGATTTGAAACGGATGATGTCGCAACACCCTGGGCATATGGTTCTTGTGTTTCAGTGCCCGTGGGTGGAATAGGCAAAGATTCTGGCATTTGGGAGGTTGGAGGTGTACGGGGTATTAGTCGGATGGGTTGGGGGTTTAGGGAAGTGGCAGTAGTGGCTGCCCTTGTTGAGGCCCTTGTTCGTTTTCTTTGTAAAAAGGGCAGAAAAAAAGGGATTTTCTTTCGTTTACATGGGGGTTTTTCCTCGATGATGGGACAGGGAGAATTTTCTGGCTCAGAATCATCGCTAAGAATATGAAGGGCAGGAGTGGATGGTTCTAGTAAAGTGTTGGGTGGGCTTGGTATGGTAGGGGGGTTAATTGGACTGATTGGGTCTGTAGGTGGATTGTTAAGTATTTCTGGAGAGTCTGGAGGGTTTTGTGGTTGTTGTTCCTGAAGGTTTTCAGGAATTTCAGGGCTTCTTGGGGATTTATAGGTGGGTTGTTTAGTGGAGGGTTTTGTTGGGAAAAACCCTTTTGGATAAGCAGTTGAATGAGACGGTGATGGGTGAGTGAAAGGGCGGGATCTTTAGCCTTTTTACAGTAGTGCGACATATTTTTAAGATAACTGAACAAATAATAGGGAATGCTAACCAATCTATTATGCCGTAAATGAGACAACAGGACAAAATCGTGCTGGTAGACTACCTCGTATCGGCCTTCGCAGGTAAGGTAGTGTTTGACGAATTTTGCAACTTCTGGCCATGGAGGCGACAATGAGCTGAGTCGGACACCCCGAACTTTAGGTTCAATTTGTTCCTCTGACAAGAGGAAATCCTGTTGAGCATTCAAGATGACATGTTTACGACTGAACAAGCGAAGGCCATTGGTAGGGAGACCTAAAACCTATGCTATATCCTCTTCTGTCACTGAAATCCGAACCCCTTGAACAATGGAATGGTCTTCCTGGAGATTTTGAGCAAATTGGAGAACCTGTTGTTGATCATACCCCTGGAGTCTTTGAAAATAACCGAGCCATCCTACCTGCAGAAAAATTTGATAGGCTTCTAGATACAGTTCTAACAGGGCTGTCGTGGCGGGTTCGTACCGTATAATAGAGCCTCCCATAGCTAACAGCTCAGTAAAATACACCTTCAAAGGATCGAGTAATAACTTCTGTGCAGAGTAATTTTTTCGAGTGAAGGCATGCAAATGGTGGTGAAACAAACAAAAGGATGGTAAATAGGAATGGCGGTGGTTAATTCGTGTGAAATGATGGTATAAAAGTTTGATATTTCCACCCCCCCCGTTCAAGTGCGGCTAATAATGATTTTATACGAGTGGTAATAATGATTTGGAATCTTCTCATTAACTATAGCTTAACTGTATTTACATAGAATTTACATACCTTTTGATTCGTACTTAAAAAAAATATAATGCCTGTCTGTAACAGTTTTGCAGTGGACGTGGCGGAGAATTTTGATTTTTTAGATGAATTGTATCAAGGATTTGTTGACTAGAAGAACAAAATGTGGTATGAGAGCGAAAAAACTTATTGACAAAAAATGCCGAAAAGTTGGTGTTTCAGCCATAGGAAGAACAAAGAAATGTTTGCTGAAGAGTGATGTTGCAGAATACTATTGAGGAAGTGGTGTTTCAGCAATAGAAATAAGGGTGAAACAATTGTTGGACGGTGTTGTTTCGTCGATGGGGAAATGTGAAGAATTGCTAAACAATAGTGTTTCGACAATGGGCAAATGTGAAGAATTGCGGAGCCATGGCAATGGGAAAATGACGAAAGGTTGCTAACAGTGGTGTTTCAGCAATGGGAAAAATGGTGAGAGGTTGCTGAACAATGATGGGGGAAAATGGTGCGAGGTTGCTGACAATTGTGTTTCAGCAATGGGGAAAATGGTGAAAGGTTGTTGAACAGTGATGGGGGAAAATGGTGTGAAATATTGTTGAACAGTGGTGTTTCAGCAGTGGGGAAAGTCAAAAAGTTGTTGAACAGTGATGTTTCAGCAATGAAGAAAGAGCAAAGAGTTGTTGAACAATGGTGTTTCAGCAATGGGAAAGCTTCCCTCTTCTTGAAGTAGGATCATCCTTTCTTAGTGGACCTGTGCTTTGATCGGGAATCTGCAAAAATCGATTGTAACATGGTATTTCTTGACAGGTATTATTAGTAAATGAAATCTAATCTAATACTAAATAAATTAACTTAAAAAGAATTAATTGCAATGAGGGATAGGAGCCCCCTCTAAAAAGAGGTACTGAGAGTCTGCCACACATGTGGCCTTAAAATCTTCTTTGGAAATAGGGCGCTGGTACAAACGGAGTCGGTGACTATTTACAAGTAGAGGTGTTTTAGAGTCATCGATTGTGAGGAGCCTTATTGTTCCATTGGGGAAAACAGTATCTACTTCGTAGGGTCCAAGCCATCTTGTACGTAGTTTCCCTTGAAATTCTTTAAACTAAGAGTCATACAGTAGGGCCCAATTACCTTTTTGGAACTGCTGATGCTTGATAGTTTTATCATGCCATTTTGATCTTTTCTATTGAATCATAGTTGTGTGATGAATGGCATCTAGTCTTTTTTCATCCAATTCATTAAACTGCTGCAACCTGGCTATCTGTGCATCGGTCAAATCTAGGTTGACAACTGAAGCAGTCCTTAAGGTTTTGATTTCAAATTCCACAGGAAAGACAACACTCTTTCCATAAACTAATTCATAGAGAGAGA
>JZKD02S1776757.1:2006430-2023498 GCA_000966675.3 Picea glauca
TATATTGTATTGTAAATAATGAATATGAATGATGAAAAAGAATTAGAGGTGCAGCTCTAAACAAGTTGTTGATTTTCCAGATTTAGGTTTCAGGGGTAAAATCTTTGTGTAATGTGTTTTTTATGTGTGTCATTGTATCTTTTATGTTTTTATTAAGAATAAATTTGTAGTAATGAATTGTACAAGGTTAAAAAATACATTTGATATTAGAGTGGTTATTGGATTCAGGGGGATTCCTTTGTGGTTAGGGGTTTGGATAATATCTTTGATAAACCTTGTTATAGTTGGAGCTCTACAGTATCAATTCTCGTGGTGAAAATAAATGATGAGGAATTAAAAAATAAATATTGAGAAATTAAATGGGAAATTTTTTGAGTTGTCGAAGCTCAAGATGGAAGATATGTTGGTAAATAAAGATAAATGAGTCGTTGTGGATCCAGGTTCTACACCTATAATAATGTCAACAAAATATTGGGAAAATTTGGATTGAAGATGAAGAGCACAACCCAGTTATGTCTCTCAGATTCAATATTACTGAATGTTTCATGGGAAGCTAAAACCAAGACATTATGGAATATTTTAGGGGCTTTGTATTAGGGATTAATACAATGTCAATTATAAATATTCTAATATAATACAATATCCATTGTGGCAAGTTATATGTATGTAGTCAAATCAAATTCCACATTAGTACAAGGAAAATTAATAGAATTAAAATGAACCATACACATAGGCATGGCACATATATGGAAGTCGGCTTCCATATATGCACATATATAGACTTATGACACTTCCATATATGAGCATATATGAATGTCACATATACAAAAGTCAGCTTCTATAAATGCGCATTTACTAAAGCACTCCCAGATATGTGCATATACATAATCCAACTTCTATATCTGCACATTTATGGAATCTAGCTTCCATATATGTGCATTTATGTAAGACAACTTCCATATATGTGCATTTACAAAAAAATGCTTTTGTATATGCACATACACGGAAGGAATCTTCCATATATGAACATAAACGAAAGGAAAATTCCATATATGTGGATTTACGAAAGGTGGCTTCTGTAAATTTGCATAGGGAAGTGCTTTCATATATGCACATTTACGGAAGTTGGCTTCCCTATATGCGTATATACATCAAACTACCACTTCCATATATGAGCATATATAGAAGGTGTCTTTCGTAAATGCACATTCACGGAAGTTGAATTCCATATATGTGCAGATACAAAATTCAACCACTTCTATATATGCACATATACAAAATTCACATATACAGAAGTTGGATTCTGTAAATCCTAATTATACCTCACACTATTTGAGATAGGAGATCCATATAGATTTTGGATCAACATCCATTACTTAAAATGAGTGGGGTTGATGATGAAATGTAAAATGCAATATGCAATATGATTATATTCTATGTGTATAAGGTAAACTATTCTAATCTATCCTAGCTAGGAAAAAAATTAAATAAGTAGATAAAAGGTTAGTTACAAATCGCTTCGTATACTTCAAAAATAGATAGTTGTTAGAGAAAATAAGAAATTCATAACAATGGATGGTAAACTTAGATGAATTATTCTATAATAATAAACCATTCAAAACCATTTATTTATCATCTCAGAACAATAAATATCAGATGAGATACTTGAAAGTAAAACTATAAGCTTCAATGAAGAATAATCAACATATGGAAAACACATATTATGGTATCGATGATAGCATTAAAACTATAAAAAAATCACAGAGAATACATCACCATCGATCCTTCAAAAAATGACCCCAAGGGATTATCCTCATTAAATTTCTTGAAGTAGTTCTCAAAATTACAAAAACAAGAGCCCTTGATACAAGGCACTTCTAGACATATATAGACTACCAATTGAAACTACTTATTGGGACTTCTTTCATTCCCTTTTATAGTTACAACCTTTTTACTTCCTCTATTTTGTCATTTTCCTAACTTTATGAAACTATACATTATTTGCAAGTGACTATAATTGGTCTTGTCTTTTATATCTTCACTTTACCTCTTTGTTGATCCAAACCAACTACTTTGCATATAGATTTTACTCCAAGTCCCTTATATGTTGTAATGCTTGATGTTATTCATTAATACCTACAAAAGAAGTATTTATTAGGTCCCCTGTCAATTCATGTCTTAGATTTACAAAACTAGTTAAGAGAAAAGTGTTCCCCTGTCCAATGCAACATTACACATAAATTTACCTAATGAGTATTTTCACCACAAACCCTATAAATAAAACAAAATTCTAATTACATCATTTTTCTTTACCCTTTTCCACCATGTCTCCTATAATGAAAGTCTTTTTTTTTTTTTGTTAATTTGAAACATAAGTTACCAAATCAACAAAAAGTGTAACAACAAAGTTGTAAATCTCAATGAAACGTTTCCAATGATACGAGGAATTCCCAAAATTAAGAGCAAAATCAAATTTTATCACGAAAATAGTGCAAGATTTTTTTTTTTCTCTGAACACTTGATCATTGATTGGAAAAAATTTCAAATTTTTGATCGGTTTAAGTTAGAACTCTAGTTTTGGGTAAAAATTTTAAGACTCAACCATATGTGCAACTCTTTTGGTGTATCAATGACCATTTCCAAATAATTCTATGTAAAATTCAAAGAATGAGCAATTACGAGAATTTCTTGAAATTCATGAAAAGTATGCGACATTCGACACATTGGGAAACTCTAGTGAGAAAGTTTGAAATCACGGTAATAGACTTTGTCACCCATGTCTAAAACAATGAAATAAAAATTTTGGTTTGTCACAAATTTGATAACCCATGGTAAGGAGCATGTTATAGACATAATTTTAAACTTTTTGAATCTCACATCCCTTAAAAACTTTCTATCAACAAGTTTCAAAACTTTATTTTAGTAAAAATTTGAAAATCCTAAATCTTTTGTGTTACACTTCAGTCAACGAACTTTTTAACTTTTCATTGGTGAACTTTTCAACTTTCCATCGCTGCATTTTTTTTAGCTTTTTATCGATGCAATTAATTTTTTTTTGGAAAAAACAATAGTGTGAAGAAGGCACCAATAACTAATGTTGATTGGAGGACTTTTAATATTTTCATCAGTGATTGAAGTGAACTTTCTCCCCGATGAAAGTTTCAAAACTCGTTGATGATCAATAAAAAAAACTAAGTAAAAGGACTCATAGGACTTAGAAATTTTTGGGTTTTCTTAGGCAAAGGAGTTAGGTGGAAAATATCTAGCTTCTATGAAAATCAATCAAAACTTGAAATCTAAAATTAACACTTAATATAAGTAATGAAACTTAAAGAAGTAGTGGTACCCAAAAATTATTGAAAATGTTTAGGGTGTGTTGATGCCTCAACAATTCAAAAGAATATAGATATTCTCATTATCCCTTGGCAATAGATTCGATAGTATATCGAATAGTACAAAGAAATATGAATGTGTATACATAAAGTATGTTGAATTTGACAAAGATAGCAAGATGGAACAACTTCAAACCGTCACATTGGAGAAAGATGACTTAGAAGATGAGAAAACAATATTAAAAAAATAGCAATTTTCCTATTGTTAAGAAAGTCTAACAACATGTGGAGGAAAAACTTGAAATTCTCATGGAAACTATGCTCATAGAGGAATATGTCACTGCTATGTTAGCAACAAATATTTCCTAGAAACTACAAGAAGCCATTGCTACCTGGACACTCATTTTTGGTGCATTCAACAAGTTTAGAGATGCTACCATCTAAGTTATCCTTGAGTTGGAACCACTCTTTGAAGACTAGGCAGAGAAACCAACTTGATATGATTTGGAAGGAGTGGTCAAGGAATCATTGTGGTCCTAGGATAAGTAAGGGATAATGTCATAGAGCATTGATCAACAAAGGAGAGATCTACTAAAGACCTGGAGCCATAGAACTTGAGTACATAGATAGGGCCAAGTCTAAGGATCCTTTGTAAAACCAAGGCACGATAACCCTTTTGACATTTTCCTTAAAGGCACAAAGTCCATTTTTTGTATAAGTGGATTATATTTATCAAGTTCTAGAACCTTGTATAATCTTCTATAATCGACTTAACCACATATATCATATATTATGGCTGAAATGAAAGGGTTTACAATTGAATGAGCTAATTCTTGTCTTGCCTCTAATTATTTCTACTAATAGATATATACAGATTGTAAGATGGGTGTGTTTCATCTGGATGATTATATTGCTAAACTCTAGTCGTACTTGGAGCATAAAACTTGAACGTAATAATTAATTTACTTAAAATAATGGGATTGCATTGATGTTTTTCTCATGTTTACTTTTTTATATTGTATCTTGATTATGTTTACATTCTTTTGATCTCAAAAAATAACCTAGCTAGCTCATGTTTGTTTTGATGAATTTGATTAAAGGTTCAAGGATGGATGCATTCTTCTCTTACACTAATCTCCAAATCTCTACACATTAATTAAGAGGCAACTACAAAACATGCCTTAGGTGAGACCTCCTCCTATTGGAGGGTTGAATATGTTGACATACTAAACTACTGCAAGCCTTTATTAGACACCTTCTATATATGTTGGGACTATAAAAGAGATAACAAGTGTGGCGGTGTGCATAAACCTAGGAAATACACCCTATATATTGTCTATGATTGATAGGATGGACTTGCACCCTACAAACATCATCATGCACAAACATGTAATATTAAAAACTATGGAGGGTTTTTCAGCAATGATCTCATGGTTGTTTTTAACACAAGGACATGTGATATACATTAAATATACATGAAAAGATCAATAATAATTATTAAAGTTCTGGGATATTATAGATCAACTAGGATTGATAATTGTTTTGTATTGAAATAAGATTCCATATCTAAAGAGGCTATTACTTTTCTTTACAAACAAATGCAACCATTGTTCAAACTTTTTACTTCGGTCATTGGTCCCAAATAACCAATGTTGTTATCATTGTTGGTTTAACATGTATAGATTTTGATAATATGTAAAGGGTTAGCCAACAGAGAGTGTATATCTTCTTCTTTTTTGCATATATGTTGCTTGAGATTAGCTAGTAGGCCATTTCTCCTCAGTTATTCTTTTTCCCTTTTTGAACCAAAATTTTGAAGCTATATTTTATGATCATGGTGGAGTTTAATAATTTAATTCTTCTCCATATGATGATGCCTTTTGAAACGGTGTTGTTCAACATGTTAGATGACTAGTACAAGATTGGACTCTTTGCATATATTTTAGATTGCTTTCAGATTTGCTTTGAGTGATCTCAACTCATAAAGAATATAGTGTTATATTATCATTGCATATTCACATTGATCTCTAGTAATTGATTATAAGTCTAATGTTTACAGTAATACCCAAAGATTTTATTAAATGTGTTTACCATAATAAGTTGTTTTTTCTTGAGATAAAATTTCCAAATAAAAAAGTACAAAATGGAAATAGTAAATTCCATCTAATGGCTTAGTAACTATCACTTAGAGAAAAATATTTGGAATTTAATATTTTTAACCTAATTTATACATGTAAATGGATTCTTTAAACCGACCTAACACTGTGTCAATTTTGTTACCATAGATTTGGTCAATTTTGTTACCATGGATTTTGGAAGATATCCTATTCCTTTTCTCCCAATGCCATCATAATCTAGATGCTTTTAAAATTGTTATGATTTTTTATAGGATAAGGAGAAACAATGCCCCTTGAGTCCAACTACTATTATTAAAATTTTAAATTATTATAACTTAACCAAACACTAAACACTATTTTCTATACTATTGTATTTAATTTCTATTAATTAAAATTTGTATCTACTTTAAAAACATTTAGTTAGTAATTAATTCTATAATATGAAAAAGAATATTAAAATATATGAAAGGTAATAAATTATAATTTAAAACAACAATGTGAAAAAATTAATAATAAAGTTACCATGTAAAATAAAAAAAATTAAATCAATATCTAAATTATTACGTTAGAATGAAATTAAGATCATAATTACTAAACAGACAAATAAAAAAAAAGCATAATAGAGATACAAATTATATGAGGGAATCTTTTAAGCTATACCCATATTACTTGTTTTTGTAATGGAATTGGAAGGAATAAACAATGACTTTAAACAACCCAAAAAAAAATGGGTTTGTACTATGGACCTTATGCCCTTATCAAATGTGTTACCTACCAATGTAAATAAATTCTATAGAGATTCCACTTTCTTCTGGAGGGACATTTGTGTTTTAATTTTAGATCATCGAAAATGATTTTCCCTTAACTCTCTATAATTAAATTAGTATAGAATCCTTGAATTGAATTGAAAATGGTGAACATAGAACACACTACTATAATGCAAAATCTATATACATATCTTTGGAAAACAAAATTGATGTTAATATCTACTTGTATGCCATGACAACCCTAGCCTGGCTTGGCCCCTTTACAAGTGTGATATTGATGCAGGAGCATCGCTCCACCTCAGCAACGCGTCAACATTCCAGCACATCAACGCACATTTCAGAGAAGGAGAGGCATTGACCCTCCTAATTTTAAATTCGAAATCTAATCCAATATGGATTTTTGGGTTGTAAGGCTGTAAGAACCAAGCCATGCCTTTGTACAAGTAGTGGATAGGGTCGCCTTAATGGTTGATTGTAAGCAGGTCTTGGTCTGAGTCAGATCTGGACTTTTCATTTATGTAATGAATCCGTAGGAATATGGTGTCTTAACTGAGACAATAATGACACTAAGGCGGTGGAGAGGATAAGCTCGTAGAGCCCTCGTTTTGTAAGGAGAGAGAGATAGATCTTTGGAGAGAGGTCTCAAAGGTCTTAGAAATAGAACTCATGATATAGTTAGGTTAGGAGAACTTGAGAGAACTGAGACTCTGTCGTAGTCCAGTTTTTGTAAACATCTGTATAGACACACATAGATAATAGAAAAGCAATTTTTCCTGCATATGGTGTGTCTATGTATTTATGTTTAATGATTTTATATGTCATTCATGTTTTGAATATATGAACTGGTGAATTATTGCATAAGTTTCAATTGTTTTTCGTCTTTGAGTTCGAGTGCAAGGATTACACATTCTCCGTAAAGAGTGCGTTGACAGAGGTGAGTTAACCTTAGAGAAGCTCAGGAGAGATATTGTTGGACCTTCACCAGCAGAAGTGCAGGGAATGCATAGGAGGAACTGTATGTTGAGTTCGAAGAGAAACAAAGTACTGAGAACTTTGTAGAGCTCTGCCATGTGGGCATCGAGTGGGTGAAAGTGTGCATAGAGAGAACTCTTGGTTGAGTTCAGAGAGAAATAGAGTTACTTAAAATTATGTAAGAAGGATCTCTGCAAGGTGTGCATTGAGCAAGAGGTTGCCAAGAGGGCACCCAAATACTTAGGAGACTGAGTAAATCATAAATCTTAGAAGGGATAACACAAGGAGTGCTGTGGTGATAGAATTATTCTAAGTCCTAAAGCTCAGAAGAGATAATGTTTTCAAGAGTGCAAGCAAGACCCAGATATTTGGGTTCGCAGGAGAAAGTTCAAAGGCCAAAACCTTTGAACGCTGAAAAAATCTACCAAGTCGGAAGAAGGTGAAAGCTCACGAGGAGGAGCGACATCAACCATCAGATCGGTTGTTGGAAGGAGCCTAGACCATTAGATCTAAGTCCAGTGAACCAAGAGGAGTGCAGAGGAGAAGAACGGATCCTAACCATTAGATCTGAGCATAGAGGATCGACAGTCATCCGATCCAAGGTAAAGTGCATGATATTTAACTCTTGTGCGCATAAGAGAGTAGACTGGTCAAAGTCTCGAAGTCCCGAAGAGAATAGGGACCGTCCATCATCTAGAGGGATAGGTGGTGAAAGCTCTAAGTTTTCGGGCGAAAGTACTACAGGAAGAATGAGTGCGCATGAGTTGAAACTCTAGAAACCCGAAGACCTGAAACAGATAGAGACCATTAGATCAAGGGGGAGACATGCATTGAGAGATCGTGTGTTTTGGGTGAAATAACTTCGAGAGGAATGGGTGCATAGGAGTTTGAAACTCCCGAAGGTCGAAGAGCCAAAGAGCCAAAGTGTCAGAGAGATGAAGAGTTGAAGCGTCGAAGAGCCGAAGCGTTAGAGAGATGAAGAGCCGAAGATCCGAAGGGCTGAAGTGCCAAAGAGCTGAAGAGACGGAGCACCGAAGAGCCGAAGAGAGATGGACCGTTTGATCCATAGGGACATGTGGTGGCAGATCACAAGCTTCAAGTAAGTTGCATTTGATTTTCGATTGAATGTTGAAACTTCTGAAACCAAAAGACCCGAAGTGAATTTGGGCCGTCCGATTTAGAGGAGATGTGGCGTAAATCTGTGAACTTCGGGTAAAGTACCAAAGTAATTCATAGTGTTCAGATCAGGGGAGACGTGAAGGGATCGCAATCGTTGATCCAGGGGAGACACGCATCAGTAGATCATCAACTCTAGAAGATTGACGTACGGAGGAAGGCGAGGTTTGAAATTTGAGATTTTCGAAGCCCAGAAATCCAAAGTGACGACAGTCGCTGATGTGAAAGTGGACACGCGGCACCAGATCAAAAACTCCGAAGAAAAGTGGAGGCAGAAAAGTCTGAAGACCCGAAGAAGATCTTGATCGTTGATCGAGAGAGGGTCATAGGACCGTTGATCTGAGTTGAAAGGTCAAACACCCGAAGTGAAGACAAGGTTGTTTATTGAGAGGACAAGTGTCGACAGATCATCATCTCCATAGGATTGATGTATGAAAGGAAGCAGGGTTTGATATTTGAAAACTATGAAGCCTGGTATCATGAAGGTGATCTGAACTGTTGATTGAGAGGGAGTATATCTGGTCCATAGATTTAGAAAGTGCAGATATGAACTGTCAATTCAATCAGTATCATCTAGATCGCGATATAGACGATCCCATAGCATTACGGGGACAGGAGTTGCGCTGACTTTAAAACATCGAGGGCGGGCCGCAATTGGAACCACGGTATTGCTAAGGGCATACAAGGTGTTTTGTGGTGAATTGCGGGGCGAAGAGAGGGTTGGTCCAAAACCACTCTTTCCCATGCCCACAATGATATATTTCCGCAAGGTCATAGCCCAGGGGAATATATAGGGAAGGGCTAGTGAAAAAGAGCTAGCGCTCGCAAAATTGAAGAACGTCGAGAGCACATAGACAGAGGGTGCGAGAATCATAGGACCTGTGCCCAAAGAAGAAAGGGGCCTATGTATAATTGATTGGGGTTCAATCAAGATCCTGAGGAGTCAATCCGACTCAAAATTTTGAAATATCCTAGACCAGGAGGTCGCAGAACCCTAGGAGGTAGGGGGGCTGCGTCAGGCGGTATCAGAGCCTAGGATTTGTCTGCAGATCATAAGAAAAGGAGAGACAGTGAAAAGAGATGATATGGTAACATTAGATGATATTAGAGGTGCAAATTTATCTGTATACAACAGGTGAAAGGAAGGCAGAGTACTGATGCTCTGTGAGGAAGTTGTTGCACACACATAGCAACAACAAAAATTTAAACATCCAGGTGAGTTGTAAGAGAAGATGGAGATGCTCTCTGATGCAGAGTAATCCAAAAGACTTTTCAAAAGGGTAGGTAGAAGGTGGAAATGGATACTGAAGGCCATGAGCATGGTCGAAGAGAAGGCCGCAAGAAGAAATGCAATCCAGAGATGGATCTGGAGCTTAATGAGGTCAGAGCAAGGATGGAGCAGTTGACATTAAAAATGCAGCAAGATGCTAAAGTGCATTGAGTGTATGAGTGGCCCATGAAGAATAAGGTAAAGTGGTCAGCTAAGGGATTGTTGGCTAGAGGACAAAAAATGCTATTGAGAGTGTGGTTGAGGTATGTTGAAAGCCTCAGAGATAAACAGGAAGTGGTTCACATCTGTGAGCCAAAAATTGGAAAGAACATCAGTGATGATGAGGAGAAGAGATCAGTTAAGGATGTCATGAACTGCCAAGAGGGAAGAAGTGAACTTTCAAGTTTTCGGGTGGGAAATGGAAATATATTAGTGGAAGGTCTCGTATACTACCAGAGGAGCAGTGCCGAAAGTTCAATTTTCCAGGTGGGCAATGAGATGGGATCGGTTGATCTCATAGACTGCTAGGTGGGCAGAAGAGAAGTCCCAAATTACCAACTGGGTAGGGGGAAAGAAATGAGAGTGTTTGAAAGTCTCAAGAGCTCAGAAGTGGGTTCAAGTCAGCAAGAAGTGTTGATAGGTAAAGATTCATGTGGATTTGCAGACCATGTGAATGAAGATGATGAGATATTAGAAACTTCCATCATAAAAGAAGAATATCAGATGAGCATTCTGATTATTGGAGGGATCAAAGAATTCCTGCCACATAGCCAAGTGAAGGTCAATGCACATGATGAAGGTGCAACAACAGAGGAAGGACATCCAACATTGATTGTCATGATGAAGGAGAAGATATCATAATCTTCCCAAGAAGAAGAAGAGGAGGAGCACACAGTTGATATGCTCACTCCATGGGAGATATAATTGAGGATGTTGGAGGATTGGTTGGACAATCCAGAACCAACAAATGGTTGCTAGAAGACAATCATGCAAATTTCAAGAGAAGAGCATTTGACATAATTGCTCAAAATTTGCATCCATAAAGCTGAACAAGTGATGACTACAACACTGGAACCTGCAGCAAAAGAGGAAGCAAACATCATAGACTTTGTTGAACTGCACGAGGAACTGGAAACCCTATAGAGAAGTAGGCATATCCAAAAGGCTAAGTTGGAGACAGATGGAGAAGCATACCAGCTAGGGGAGCAATAAGAGGAAGATGAAGATATGCCAGCAGGAGAACTGGCAGAAGAAAAGATGTCAAAAGGATAAACTAGGTAGCTTCTCAGTGATGAGACTGCAGAATTGAAGTTTGCAGCAGGGTGGCAAGCTAAGTCCACAAGAGATGGAGAAAATCACAAGGGGGATAAAGTTGATCCATGCACTGATAAGGAAGACTTGCAGCCAAGGAGACTATATAAGAAGAGCCAACCACTGGAGAAATTGGACAGGGTGATAGAGGAGATAAAAAAGATGATGTTGAAGTCAACACAAGAATCAGTCAACAAAGGGAAGTTGAACAGGGGAGAACCTACAACAACAATAGGGAAGAAGAAGCAACAACAATAGTTGCATAGCTGGAGAGGAGAAGGAGGACAACTCCAAGGAAAATTTTGGGACCAGGAGGATTTCAACACTGGAGAAGAGGAGCTCATGATTTTCCCAGCAATGAATTATGATGCAGGAGCATTGCTCCACCTCAACAATGCGCCAACATTCCATCACATCAACATGCATTTCAGAGAAGGAGAGGCATTGACCCTACCATTTTTAAATTTGAAATCTAATCCAATACAGATTTTTGCGTTGTAAGGTTGTAAGAACCAATCCATGCCTTTGTACATGTAGTGGATAGGGTCGCCTTAATGGTTGATTGTAAGCAGGTCTTGTTCTGAGTCAGATCTGGACTTTTCATTTTTGTAATGAAGCTGTAGGAGTATGGTGTCTTAACTGAGACAATAATGACACTAAGGTGGTGGAGAGGATAAGCTCGTAGAGCCCTCATTTTGTAAGGAGAGAGAGAGAGAGATCTTTGGAGAGAGGTCTCAAAGGTCTTAGAAGAAGAACTCGGGATAGAGTTAGGTTAGGAGAACTTGAGATAACTAAGACTCTGTCACAGTCCAGTTTTTGTAAACATCTGTATAGACACAAAGAGATAATAGGAATGCAGTTTTTCCTGCATATGGTGTGTCTATGTATTTATGTTTAATTCTTTTATATGTCATTCATGTTTTAAATATATGAACTGGTGAAATATTGCATAAGTTTCAATTGTTTCTCGTCTTTGAGTTCGAGTGCAAGGAGTGGACATTGTCCGCAAAGATTGCATTGATGGAACCTCAGAGAAGCTCAGGAGAGATATTGTTGGACCTTCACCAACAGAAGTGCAGGGAGTGCACAGGAGGAACTCTGTGTTGAGTTCAAAGAGAAACAAAGTACTGAGAACTCTGTAGATATCTTCTAGGTGGGCATCGAGTAGGTGAAACTGTACACATAGTGAAATCTTGGTTGAGTTCAGAGAGAAACAAACTTACTTAACATTCTGTAAGAATGAGCTCTACAAGGTGTGCATTGAGAAAGAGGTTGCCAGGAGGGCACTCGAATCCTTAGGAGACTGAGTAAATCGTAAAGCTCTGAAGGTATAATGAAAGCAGTGCGGGGGAGACAGACTTATTCTAAGTCCTAAAGATCAGAAGAGATAATGTTTTCAAGAGTGCAAGAGAGGCCCAGATAGTCGGGTTCTCAGGAGAAAGTTCAAAGGCTGAAACCTTTGAACGCTGACAAAATCTACCAAGTCAGAAGAAGGTGAAAGATCAGGAGGAGGGGCGACAACAACTGTCAGATCGGTTGTGGGAAGGAGCTTGGACCGTCAGATCTAATTCCAGTGAACCAAGAAGAGAGCAGAGGAGAAGAACGGATCCTAACCATCGGATCTGAGCGCAGAGGATTGACAGTCGTCTAATCCAAGGTAAAGTGCACAAGCTTTAACTCTTGTGCACATAAGAGAGTAGACTGGTCAAAGTCTCGAAGTCTCGAAGAGAATAGAGATAGTCCATCATCCAGGGGGATAGGTGGCGAAAGATAGGAGTTTTCGGGTGAAAGTACTTCGGGAAGAACGAGTGCACAAGAGTTGAAACTCTCAAAACTCTAAGACCTGAAATAGATAGAGACCATCATATCAAGGGGGAGACACGCGTCAAGAGATCATGTGTTTCAGGTGAAAGCACTCCGGGAGGAATGGGTGCGTAGGAGTTTGAAACTCCCGAAGGCCGAAGAGCCTAAGAGCCAAAGTGCCGAAGATACGAAGCACCGAAGAGTCGAAGCGTCGGAGAGCCGAAGAGCTGAAGAGTCAAAGGGGCAAAGAGTCGAGGAGTCGAAGCGCTGAAGAGCCAAAGAGATTTGGACCGTTAGATCCAGAGGGACACATGGCGGAAGATCGAAAGCTTCAGGTAAGTTTCATTTGAGTTTCGGTTGAAAGTCAAAACTTCCGAAACACGAAGACCCGAAGCGAATCTGGTCCGTCCGATTTAGAGGAGACGTGGCGTAAATCTGTGAACTTCGGGTAATGTCCCAAAGTAATTCATAGTCGTCAGATTAGAGGAGACGAGAAGGGATCATAGTCATTGATCCAGGGGATACACGCATCAGCAAATCGTCAACTCCGGAAGATTGACGTACGAAGGAAGGTAAGGTTTGACATTTGATATTTTCGAAGCTCAGAAATTCGAAGTGACGACAGTCATCAATGTGAAAGTGGACACGCAACACCAGATCTAGAACTACAGAGAAAAGAGGAGGGGGAAATGTCCAAAGACCCGGAGAATATCTTGATCGTTGATCGAGAGAGGGTCATATGACTGTTGATCTGAGTTGAAAGGTCAAACACCAGAAGTGAAGACAGGGCCGTTGATTGAGAGGACAGGTGTCCACAGATCGTCAACTTCAGAGGATTGACGTACAGAAGGAAGTAGGGTTTGAGATTTCAAAACTATGAAGCTCAGAATCACAAGGTGATCTCGATCGCTGATCGAGAAGGAGCATATATGGTCTGTAGATTTGGAAAGTGCGGATTTGAACCGCCAGTTCAGTCAGTATCATCCAGATCGCAAGATCGACGATCCCGTAGCATTGCGGGAATAGGAGTTACACAGACTTTAAAACATCGAGGGTGGGCCACAATTGGAACCATAGTATTGCTAAGGGAATACGTGGCACTTTGTGGTGAATTGTCGGGTGAAAAGTGGGTTGGTCCAAAAACACTCTTGCCTGCACCCGCAATCATATATTTCTGCAAGGTCATATCCCAGGGGCATATATAGGGAAGGGATAGTGAAAAAGAGCTAGCGCCCGCCAAATTGAAGAACGTCGAGAGTAGATAGAGGGTGCAGGAATCACATGACCTGTGCCTAAAGAAGAAAGGGGCCTATGTATAATTGATCGGGGTTCAATCAAGAGCCCGTAGAGTCAATCCAACTCAGAATTTAGAAAGATCCTAGACTGAGAGGTCGTAGAACCCCATGAGGAGAGGGGGGCTACATAAGATATCAAGACTTCTAAACCGTTATTCTTATCATTAGAAAGGATCGGTGAGTACAAAAATTGCTTCTCTCATGAATTTGATTCCACATTGTCGTGTGATATCATACTAATATCTATAGGTGTGGGGAGTGTTAGGTGGAAGGGCTCTCCAAGGAGAAAGCATTGTATGTGTGTTTACCGTGGCGACTAACTCGCAGGAAGGACACCTGGTGAGGGTCACTGTAAACATCTGCATATAGAATGGGTGAGATACTTTAAGCGCTCTCATCTCATGGACCTGCTTCTACACCCATATGTTCTCTTCCATCAGACTTTCATAGCATCACTTTAGAAACTTGTAGTTTATTGCAAGAACAAAATTTAAACTCTAGAAACTATGGAATTAAGAAAAAATATAATAAAAGATGCCCCATGAAACCGGAGGCTAATCTTTCCCTTTTGTTTTGAAACCACACTTCGACCTACCAAGGACGAAGGTTGAGTTGCTTGTGTTGATGTATAAGTTTACTTAGGATAGGTAGTCCATGCCATCATTTTTTGGCTGTTTATGGATAATCACCATGTGCTTCTTTGACTTATACCATCCATCTACTTGTCTCATTACTTCATGAGAGAGTTATCCATCTACCTTCATCTACCTTCATCAATGTTGTCTCAACTCATCCTATTATAAATAGAGGAGCTCTTCAATGTAATCAACAAGCAGATATAATAGATCATTCTCTTCTGTGTAGAAGGTTGTTGGTTTTGTAGTTGTTTCCTTGTGCCTGTGATATTGTGTTTTCTCAATATCTACATGGTATCAGAGCTGCTCTGCAAACCCCTTCTCCTTTCTTTTGAGAGATTTGCAAGTTTTCTGAGATCAAGATCATACTTGCCCAATATTGATTAAAGTGATTTGATTATGAGTGTTTGATTTCTATGTTGCACAACCATTCGAGGTTTTGTTGATGTGTGTCGGCTCTCTATCAAGGAGGGTTTATTGTTATCGCTACAAATGGAGGACCCGCTCGCACCAAGGTTCGATATGGCAGCTTTTTGATGCCCTCAATCCATCGACCGATCTATTCGCAGCTCAAAATGAGCTCAATATGCGTGAATTTTGGCCAATGGGACCATCGACTAACACTAAAAGGCACTGAAGAACCTCCCGTAGCATTCCAGACGAGCTCGAACTGCTCAGCTCCACGACCGATTCCCTAACGTCTTTGTGTGTCATTTTTTTCTTAGAGTTTGGCTACGAGGATTGCTCTCCCGCTCGTTTCTTTTGCTGACCCTGCTCGTGGCTCAAACAGACTGCTCTTTTTTTTGCTGCTGCTCATGGTCATCGGCACCTCGTTTTTTGCAGAGGGGTCATCGACTGTCATTTTTTGCAGACGGGTGGGCTCTCCTTGTGACATGCCCCACTTACTGTGGCTGTTCTCTTAAGAGATCGTTGCCTCCCTTCTTGCAGATCATGACATTCAACCCTCTCTGGCACCCTGCTCGATGACCAACCCCTCGCGATCTTTACGGTGAATAAGTTGATCGAGCCCAAAGAGCTCTTCGTCGTGGCTCTGACTCCCGCTCCGACACCCGCACCTGTGGAGGCCCCCACTCCTGAGGCCGAGTCACCCGAAGCCACTCCCAACTCATTGCGCCCCTGCTCCCGCTAGACCTGCCGAAAGCCTCACTACTGACGGCCCCACTTCCTCCGAAACTAGAAGCCCTTCGTTCACCCGTGCCTCTGTCAGTATCTGTCGTGGATTGTTGTCCTTCTTGGTTGCATGTGTCGGGTTTTTAGTTTTCATGTTGTAGGAAACCACGGGATTCGATCCTGGAGAGAAACGAATAAGAGAACTGCGCCGCCTAGGTTGATTAGAGTGGCGATTGCTCCTCTTTTTACTGTTCTCAGATTGGAAGCATTTCTTGTTGGTGAGCAATCATCTGGAACAATGTTGGCAAAAATATGATCTTCTCAACAGACGAAGACGGAGAGGAGAAAGGGTTCAGCTAGCGGACATTGAGGACGGAATTGAATTTCCCGTGGCAATGATGCAGCTGCAGAAGCGGATATCCAAATAATTTTAATCTGTAAATATTTTTAGATCTCTTTTTTTAAAGCCTAGGTTTCCATTCTCTTTTGAGATACCACACCTAGATCTTGTGTTTTATTGTACTCTTTATTGGAAATGGTGGAGTTAAGGATTATTGAGCTCCTAACTCCCCATAATTATCATACATGGAAACTTAAGATGCAACAGTTGTTGCAATCAAAAGGGCTCTGGCAGATGTTGGTCGGGGCTCAGCCTGTGTTCACTAACGAAATTGAGAGGTTCGCCTATCAAAATAAACTTGATGAAGCCATGGGCCTCATCGGTTTACATGTGTCGGATAGCTTGTTGTTCCACATAGTTGATTGTAAAACTCCGAAATAGGGATGATTTTAAGGATGGAAATTTATTTTAAAATGTAGAAACCTTAGCGAATCATACCATTTCTTCATATGTCAACTATAAATGTTTGGCGATATTTTTGTAAAAATATTCAATTTTTTAAGTATTTTATATAGTTTTTATAAAATTTTGGCGATTTTTAAGGTAAAATAATTTTATTCTATAGAATTTGGGCGAATCATTTTTAAAATAGAGAATCTCATTTTTGGAAAAACCATGGAAAATTAGCCCACCAGTGAAATTTAGCCCCTAAAATCATCCATGCTCCGAAAGCAAGCTGGGACAAGTTGGATTCCTTATTTGGAAAAATCAATGAATTTCGAGCCCTACAATTGGGAGAGGAGTTGTCATCACTGGTACCGAATGAGCATGCATCCATTGAAGACTATCTCACCAAATTCAGGGCACTAGTGGCTCAGCTAAAAGGGTGCGGAAAAACTAAATCAGATAAAGAGTGCAT
>JZKD02S1776757.1:2035725-2062407 GCA_000966675.3 Picea glauca
ATTTCAGCCTTGGCTAATGGTTATTCCATTTCCTCGTAATCCTGACAAGTTTTTCAAAACTACTTACACTCGCCCATGCCATTATGACCCTTATCACGACAAGATTGCGCAATGGCTGGAGGATTTGTACAACAAGAATATCCAAGGAAATGGTAAGATCATGCTTATTTTGTTTTTAGATGATGATTATGAAGGTACGTGTGATATGTTTCTATCATCTGTTGATATATTACCATTCTTATTAGTAATTCTTGATCTTGTTTCCATTGCAGGATTAGAGTTACTCCGATGGCTACATTGGAAACATGACTTCATGTAGTATTCTGGTTTATTTAATAGTTAGAGTAGGTTTAGGAATAGGTTTTCTTTCAGTTTGATTTCTCACTATTTCTCTTTGTAATAATGGAGTCATGAACGCAAGTGGGCGCACCACGAGAACCATAATACAATTGTTGTCAGGGAAGTCCTCTTGATCCTTTTTCTCTTTACTTCTAGTTGAACCTTTATTTTCAAAAACGTAGTGTCGTCATCAAAATCCTAAATGGAAGGTAAAGAGATAAATAAATCTAAATCAACCCTGACCCTAGGTACCATGAGTAAGAGTTCTTTCTCATCAAATAGGATTTTCCATTTCTTCCTTTCAGTTTCCCAAGGGATTTGTTGCATGAGGTTTTCAGATGCACCTTTTGTACATATTTTCTTTTGTTTTTTTTGTGTGGATTTCTTTTCTTTCAAATCTTTCTTCGCTGGTGTGTTTTGATTTCTCCCTTATGCTTATCAGTTTTTCTTTTGGAAATACACATACCTGAATTTTTTGAACTGTTCAGACAAGGAAAACAGAAAATTCTTTCACTGGAATGACTGTTGGAAAATTGTCTAAACATCAATATACTTCTGAAATTTACATATGTGTTGGCAAAGACTGTTGTTTGAAAGAAGTTAACTGATTTCGATCTATGAGTAAAGCCTGTCATGATCATCTATTAGCTTCTTATGTTGTCCCTATTCCTTAAGGGAATGACTCAGAAGATGTCTCCCTGCCTTACAAAGTTGGTTCTATAAATAAACCATCTCTGGGTCTTAATAAAGGATAGTTCTAAAAAAAAAAAAAATCTGCTGAGGTCTGAAAAAATATGTTTAAAATATCATAATTTTTTGCGTCACCCCGCTCAATCATATATCTTTAAAAAATTAAAACATAAAAGAGTTGTGGGAAGTGCTTGTAAACCCGTCGAGATGCTGAACAGGTCTGCTGGCAGCGGGTAAATGCATGCATGATACCAAGACAACTTCGTCGGGGTGCTGAACAGGCTCGCTGGCAGCAAAGCAATGTCGGGTATATGAAAATTTGTAAATAAGAAACCTCTTAATGTCCTTTACTCTGATCTAGAACTTCTTGGAAGGATACATATGTCAGAGTGGGTTAAATGGCAACCCAGTCGAGGCTATGGACGCCTGCCGGCAGCAGTGGCTCTATCAACAGTATTGGAGATTTTATCTTTAATATTGCAACTTGCCTGTCTTGAGACTATTATCATCTTTCATCCTTTAAACACTGCTGGAATATTTGGTTAATGATGATGTTACACGATTTTCTGGTTGTTATTTTTGATTTAGAATTTTTTTTCGTTATCCTAATCTGAATTTGTTCTTTCGGCAGAGATAACTTCTTCTACCAGTGTGTCGCCATTGTTAGCAGCCAATTCACGCTTTTATACTATCTTATAAGCTGCCTACACCAGTGTTTTGCAAAAATTAATTTTCGTCTTAATTCTCAAATAAAACGACACTTTTATTTTTTGCGCTATTTACACACTTACATTTCTTCTTGTTTTCACGACTGCAAGCGTGAAAACTTGGTTTTCGAAGTCGCATTAAAATCGTCACTGAATTGTCGTTATCATTCACGTCGATATTGCCCATTGCGTTTACATTTTACTTATCATTATACAGTTGGCAAGACCTCTTGATCTGTACTCATTTGACATTCGTTGATTGATTATACAGTTTCGTTTCATGAGTGATTGGGTTTGCGATGCATTGGTGATTGGATTTACATTTTCTTTGATTGATCTACTTGATCATTGGTTTCATAAAAACACATTGGTGTTATGATTAAACTCTTGGTATGGATCGTTCTATACAACGCATATCACATAGTCAAACCCTTGGTATTGTTTGATTCATTTGTTTGGTTTTGAAATTATAACTTTTGCTCGCGTGAATGTTTTATCCACTTACCAAAGGTTTCGATTGATTGATTGAAGTGGCATGGTTGTAACACATATGCGTTGTGATTTGAATAGTTGTAAGCGCCAGTGGTTGTACCATGGTAATGACTATTCTTCATGAGCAAAAATAGCTCCACCACCTGCGCACGATATGTCATTAATGTTTACCCTTATCCCTGTTTCATCCTTGCTTGTTTCAGGTAAGCCCTGTGAGCATTCTGCTCCTGCGTATGCCGTGTTCAAACTCTGGCTCATTCACATCGTTCACCGTGTGCTCCTGTCTATGGCACCGGTGGTGCGAATTGAGCCGAATGGTAGTCAAGCTCTGTTACTCTTTGATAACGCCCGTAAGGATTTACAAGATAATGGTTGTCTCACATTTATACAGAGGTTCGAGGGTTTCAATCTATTTTTTGCGTAGCAATTCGCCCTTACCTTTGATGGGTGTAGGGCCAAAGTAGGTGACATTCAACTTGAAATCAATGAACAGTCCATTAGCTCTGCCACAGGATTAGCAGCCACGGGCTAGCGATGGTTTAAAAACTCTAAAGTCGACGAGGTGCCATGGCCTTTGCTATTCGTATCACGAAAAGTCACATCCTGTGAAAAAGGTATGCCAACTTCCACGCTTAAACCCCGGTGGCATGACCTTTTGATAATGGTTAAACAATTTGTGACCTGTGAGGGTCGGTATGGATTGGTTTTTCTTTATCACCTTCGACTGTTAATGAATTTCGTGGGTTATCCATTGAACATGCCATTTTATTTCTAGCGTAGTCTTTACAAAATGGCTAAGAGGTTCAAACGAGAGAAGGTCGATAGTAGCTTGTTTCCACCACGGCCTGATCAGACTTATCGTCGTTCATCATTTAAACCTTCACGACGATAATTGGCAAGATTTTCTGTCTCGAAATGGTTTTGTTGATTCAGAGCCTGTCCAAATCTATAAGTCCGTGGTTAGTGAGACCAAGGTTGGGCCACCCGTGCCTTTCCATGCCCTTTTACCCTCTCCCAAACCCTCGGTCAGCCCTGATATCGACCTACCCGACATTATAAGAGACAAGGTTGAGGCTGTTAAAAAGCCTGTGAGCAAGAAAGTTAAGGGTAACCCTACTGTCAACAATAAAGGTAAAAAGAATGCTCGATCGATATCGAGAATTGCCCGGAATAAGCCTAAGCCAAACGATGATCAAAATCCCATAGTCCTTAGCGAAGACTCGGACTCTGATATCAAGCGCTTCCTAGCCAGTGAGTACCCTTATTCCTGTGATCTGTGCTCTGAGCCACCCTATGACTTTGTTTCTAATTTCCCCCCATGCTTAAAGAATAATCCTAGCTACCCAGGTATCAAGCTACCTAATGAAACCCTCAGTGATCTGAGCAAACCCTTGACTGTCGTTTCGATGCCTGAACAGACAGCATGTGTTCAATGTAATGTGTGGCTTGAGTGCTACTATGTCGATGTTCCCTTGTTACAGTCAAAGATTAAATATTTAGAAAACCAAGTCATGGTACTGTCAAGAGAAAGGGACAATCTTCAAGCTATTGACAAGAAGCAGAAGACCACTGACTCGATCGTATTTAGGAATGTTGAATCAGCTACAGCCTTCATCAATTCCAAACTGTTATAATCGAAGCCCTTTCATTTGGTCCAGGTATGATTTTCAATTTTAAATTTCATTTCAGGAGTGGCTTGAATTAATGTATAATGGAGTTTTGATTTCAGTTAGTTATGTTCATGATTATGTTATAGTTTAATCCTATAAAATTAAAAATAGTTACGATTTGTTTATGCGATTTTTTGTGCCCAGTTTAGTACAAACAATCCATTGATTTTGATTCGATTTGATTTGTTTGTAAATCAATTATGTTTGATAGTTGATTTGGTATGATTTTAATTAGTTTCGTTTGCTCCTAATAATTCAAAACGACTCTGTTTTGTATTGAATTGGTATTCTCATTATCTTCGACCTATGCTCAATATCTACTTGCTATAATCGTGGACTTGTGTTGATTTATAACGGTTGTAACAAACACAAATTGTTTCGATTCATTTTGGTTTGATTGATGCATGTCTTGAGTTAGCACAATTGCCTGTTTTGAGTAAGATTGATATCGAAAATCGATTTGATGCTGCTCTTTTGGTTTTGATTTTATCTCGGTTAAATTTGTATAAGAAAATTCGGCTAATGGTTGGTTTTGAAATGAATTCGAGTAATGATTGCGTTGAATATCAATCGATCCTGTCTGTCCTCAATCGACAATAACAAACATTGGACAAGTCCCATAGATCCTATCAACAACCGATTAATTCCATTATCATTTCGTTTGTGATAATTTACACACTAGTTTTGATTTGATTCGCTAATAGCATGGATCGTTTGTTTATGTTAATACAGTTATATCAATCTGAAAATGATCTTGTTGTTTTCGTATGGATTCGATCGTGTTTCCTATTGATGGATGAAGCAGCATAAATGATTGCATATGATTTGTTTAACTGTATCGATTTCAATTTGATATGAAAATGATTTCATTACTGTTCGATACGATTTTGTATACCCGAATTGGTAACGAATTAAACAGAGCGTACCCATCTCTGTTATCATTTGGTTGAATACGATTTAGTTTGTTCAATTTGCATACAAGTGTCAATTTGAATGATTCTTTTAACAATCAAATATTTTTAAATAGTTTGAATATGTTTTTTAAGATTCGAATTGATTTTTAATACGATTCTGTGTTTGATTTAGACCAGCTACAGAATCAAAAGATTATGTAGCTAGTCTTTAGAATTAGATTTTTATCAATTTTATCAACAAAATATCATCTTAATTTGTCCATTTTTGTCCCCTTTCAGGTACATTCGAATTGCAATAATCAATTGGGCATGCTGTGGCAGTCTAGGAGATATTTGTGTGATATAGTTTTTATTTTAGGTTGTTAGTTTAGTCAAACTTGGGATATTTTCCCAGATTTGTGTAAACAGTTTTGATAACTTCCACAGGGATGTTTTACCCTGTGGAAGGTCTTTAAATAATTTTCATTTTTGTAATAAACTCATCATCATCCTCACTGTGGGAGAACCAAACTATGGATTTATGATTTAGACTGAGACGAAAGTTGATGTCTTGTAACAGCTTTCGCTTTCAATATATCAATCTTTTGTTTCAAGTTTTTGCATATCACGTTGTAGTTGATTATAGACTAATTTAGCTATCATAATCTATTGCAGGATGATATGATTTGATTAATGTGCTATCCATATCTGATCTCTTTTATTATTTAAAAGTACAACAATTACTTTGTTTCAGTTAATGAATCACAGATTTCTCTTCTTCGTTAATTGAACCATTTTGTATAGATCTTTGCATACAGATTTATCTAACTGCGAAGATTTATAAATCATAAGGTTGTTGTAAATTTTTATGTCTTGTTTGTCCTATAATTATATTCGAAGAGCACAACTGCTTCTAGTTTACGAGAAGCTCTTGGAGAATCTGGTGCGGGTTTCTTCCATCCGATCAGCTAAGATAATCATGGCATACACAGGGCAAACCTGAAGCGTTACTTCAGGTTAGTTTGTTGTTTATTTGATAGTTAATTTGTTAGTATAATTCAAGTAGTTTAGTTAAATATATGCGTAGTTTAGATTTGTAGTTAGAGTTAGTATTTTAGTTGTTTAGTTTATATAGTTTTCATTTTTCCTTTCATAAAATTATAAAATCAAAAGAAACAATAGTCTCGCTGTCTTAGGACAGATTATCAATGAGTTTTTCAAGTTTTCATTCAAATCTGTACTTTGTAGATGTTGTATATTCGTAAATTGATTTGACTCTGTTAGTAAGTGATCATTTGATTTTATAAAATTATGATTGTGTAGTATTAGATAGTAAGTTGTATATATATTAATAGTTAGTTTTGTTTCTATTAGTTTGTTTTAATAGTTAGTTTTAGTTAGATTAGTTAACTTAGAGTAGTTTTCTTTTGTTTTCTTAGGACTTAGATCTGCTAACGGAGCCGCTAAACCCGTCAGGGTGGTTCATCCCAAATGGCTTGGTTTATTTAGACAACCCCGGACCGGTTCCACTCTCCCAGTTGACGGACGATCAATTTCGCCCATCAACACAACCCCAAACACACTCACTGAGCTTAAGAGATTCTTAGGCCTTGCCAATTTCTATCACAGGTTCATGTTGGGATTCTCCCACATTGCACGGTCTCTTAGCCAAGTGACCAGGAGTGATGGCAAGGAAAAATTCATGTTGGTCCAGTTGCAATAGAAAGCATTCGATGATTTGAAGAAACACTTGTGCTTAGCCCCGATGCTCTCATTACCCGACTTGCAACAACCTTTTTAGTTTGAGACATATTCTTAAGACTATATTGTTGGTGCAATTATCACTCAACATGGACATCCCATGACCTATCATAGTCAGAGGATATCATATATTGTCCCTAAGTACCCCACTTACAAAAAATAAATTTACTCCATTGTACAATCCTTCCACCAATGAAGACATTACATTCTCGAGAAGGATATAGTCATCCACATTGATCATAAGCCTCTACAGTTCATGCAGAAAAAAGAAAAATTGTAGAATTACCACCATAATAAGTGGTCCACATACTTGTTACAGTTCCATCTCAACATCAAGTATAAGAAAAGGAGCACGACCTGTGTCATTGAATGCCTCATTAGACCTCCAGTTGCCACACTAACCACGGTGCTACACTCCTATGGACATGATACCTATGGATGCCCCGAACTCTACAAGAGAGATATTGACTTTTCCACTACCTACCATATGCCGGGAATAAACAAAACTGTCACTGATTTTCAACTGTAGGACAGGTTGTTCTTCCATCTGGGCCATCTCTGCATTCCATCAAGAAATTGAACAAAGATTATTTGGGAAGCTCATTACATTTGGGTGGTAGGACACTTTGGAATAGAAAATACAATGGAAGTGTTGCAACAACATTTCTATTGGCTGAAACACTAACAATATGTCAACAAGTATATCAATTCCTGCACAACCTGTGCCATTTCCAAACCGACCATTAAGAAACAAGGCATGTACACCCCTCTTCCTACTCCCGATAGGCCTTGGGAATCCATATCGATGGACTACATGTTGGGTCTTCCTTCAACCAAGTAGGGAAATGACTATGTTTTCGTGGTTCTCAATCAATTTTCCAAGATGATGATTTTCATTTCCCGCGAGAAGAGAGTCAACGTAGAGGCCATTTCCAATATCTCATTTGAATGAGTGTCGATACACTTTGGCATACCAAAAACCATTGTCTCATATTTGAAAAACCAATTCCTCATCACATGATGGTCGAGCCTTTGGTCACAACTGGACACCAAGCTCACCAAATCCAGGGCCTTCCACCCCAAAACGGATGGCCAAATTGAGGTTGTTAACATGATGACCGTGCATATATTTCACATCTGCAGTTCCAAGAATCTGCGCAGATGGGATGAGAGTATTCCCTATGTTAAACACAATTACAAAAAATCCATACATAGCTCAACCGACCACAACCCCTTTCAGGTGGGGTTGGGATTTCAACCTGTTGGGGCCCTATAATCATAGGTAACTTGATTCTTCAACTGCTTATTTGGCGTTTCTCTCATGATGAAGACATCTGGCTTGCTGGGCTCGGTTGATTCCATTTTTCCTCCCATCCTTTTCGCCCAATCTTTCATCACCCTGTTGCATCCTTCATCTACCTCTCTGCCACTCACTCCCTTGTCCATTTGTCCCATTGGCTACATCACGCCTATCACTCATCTCTGGATGAACACGCTTAGGATAAAAAACATTATTTTAGTAATAAATGGTTAGTGGCATTTTTAACACTATTTAGCATAATAAAGTAATATTAATTAAATTACTATAGTTAGATTTATGTTAGACTTGTTATTAATTAATTAATTAATAATTAATTAATAATCAATAATTAGTTTATTTGTTTAAGTTAGTAATTAAGTTAGTTTATTAGAATTAAATGTTAATTAAAAAATAAAACCAAATTAAATAATAAAACAAAGTATAGTAATATATTAATCAAATATTAATTAAAAAGTAAAATAAAACATAAAACATAAAACATACGAATTAAAACATTAAAGAAAAAAAAACAAAACAAATACAAAACAATAATAAAAATCAAAATAAAAAAAACAAATAAACAAAACATAAAATTAAAAATTAAAAAACTAAACTAATCCTAAGTTTAACCCACTAGATTTCCCTCGTACAACTCGGACCCCGCCCCCTCACATCACATCAACACCAAGGGGTCCGAGTTAGTGGTATTGGGAGGGGCAAGTGTCACCTCATGGTGAACTCGGACCCCCCTTCCCAATACCACTTACCACCTCAGGGGGGGGGTCCGAGTAACCACTCCACCCCTCCAAAACCGCCCGATCGAAAAATTAAAAACCGCCTTTTTGCTAGTTTGACTAGTCTGTTTCCGAGGGTGATTCCGAGCAAATGGGGACCAATTTCCAAAATCCGAGAGAGGTTTTTGTTCATCATGGGATGAATAAAAACAACCTCTCCCATATTTTACACAAGTGACAACAGTTGGGAGAATCAAAACCATCTTTCAACCCCATGTTTCAGTTTTTCATTTTCTCCTATTTCAGTCCTGATTTTGCGGGAGCTGTTTCGGCGAACCGAAGATGAATTGTGAAAAACTGAAAGAGGTTTTTGTTTAGAAAATTCTCATATACAATAATTTATTTCATTTTATACATAGGTTTCAACATTTAAGAGAAACAAATGTCTGAGTTGACCCATTTGTTCAACAGTTCGTTCCATCTTTGATGGCGGACAATTTAAGATTTTCAGGGATTTGTCTCTATTTTTGGACGAGGTGGTTGAATTTGACATCCTGATCCTAGGGAGAGTCGGTTATATATATTGTAATAAGTCAAATCTACAATGTTTATCAGTTAGGGACCTTGTTTTAATCTTGTATCAGAGCTCACAGAGCCTTCTGTATTTCATCAATCCAATAATATGGTCATAATAGTTACAGGATTCATGTGTCAATATTGGTGGTGATGTTTTTATTATTCACTGTAATTTGTTTCCATTGTCTTTCTTAAGTTATTCATAGTCTTAATTATGCAAAGAAGTTCAAAGAAGAAAATTTGTTGAGACATACACTATGTTTCTGGCTTTGACATAATTGTCAATTTTTTCTGCTCAATGGTTAATTTCAGGATTCTTGATTTCCCTGTTACTGCTGGTCCTCTCATCTTATCCTCCAAATCCAAAATCAAACTCAAAGAATCCAACAAGAGTGCCTACCTTTCTTTATAAGGCTGTCTGTAGAAATTGTCTTTGATTGAAACTCAACTTGTGACTCCATTGCCCAATGGTTCCTCTTCTCTGCCCCTACCGAATTCTTAAAACCAAACCTTATATTTCATAACTATCCTAACATCCCCTTCAAATAAATCTATATCATACAGAGAGATCCCTCTCTGAGTCTCGAAGGGATAGATCCTTGACTCAAAGTGGGTTTTTGGTTATCCCTGCTGATTTCCTCCTCATCCTGGGAAATTACAGGGTGATAACATAATGGCGATTGTACTGGGGAACTTTCTCCAGTAGTGCACTTCAAGTTCCAGATCTTATTAGTAATGGTGGACAATGACCAGACACAAGAAGGATGAAATCTTTCACCTGGCGACTCTAATTAGCTCCAGATCAATTCCAATTCAAAGACTCCACTGGAGGAAGAACCTAAAACATGACAAAGCAATCTGGGAAGACCAGGTGTTCAAGCTCTAATTGTATTCAAGATGTTATAGGTTTTTTCTTTAATTATTTTCTCTCTTATTCTGATTTTGGTCAAGAGTACATTGTCGAATTTTACATTGATCATTTTCAAATTGATGATCCTCAAGAGACTATGCCCCAAGTTGTAGATCATGTACATACTCATACACCTGTGCACATCCCAGATACACCTGTAGAAAGCCCAGTGAGACATAATACTCGTGATTTATCTCCTACTCTTGCTAAAACTCCAGATGGTTATAAGCCCCATGCTTTACCTCCTATACCTGTAAAAATCCCAGATAGATACAAGACCCTATATTTTCCTCCCATTCTCCATGACCTCCTTTCTAATTACACCAATAATCTACCCAGGTTTGATGGAGAAAATGTGAAGATCACTACTGAAAAGCATATCCAAAGTCTTGAGGATATTCTTGATCTATTTGAGGTGTAATATGATGATGTCTACATCAGGATGTTTGCCTTATCATTGCAAGGTAAAGTTAAAAATTGGTTTAAGAATCTTCCAGCTGCAAGCATTGATAATTTTCATCAATTTGTGAAAATTCTCCTGGATAGATGGGTGATCATGAGAAATATATTTCTCATCCTATAGGAGTATGATCATTTGAAAAGATAGCCAGGGGAGACAGTACATCAGTTTTTAGTAAGGTTCAATAAGTTGTACCATTCAATACCTGCTCATGTAAGTCCAACCCCAGGATCAACTCACTTGCATTTCCAAGATGCCTTCGATAATGAGATGGCATTCCAATTAAGAGAAAGGAACACTACAACGCTTGAAGAAATGAAAAATATTGCAGTTGATGTGGAAGCTAACTTGATGAACAGAAAGGCAAAGTTAAAGGTATAAGAGAAAGATAGAATGGAAAAGGAACATCTGATATCTTCATAAATGAAATTAGATATTCTGACCACCACAGTCAATGAGACGATGTAGAGGATTAGAAGAAAATATGAACTTGGTGTTCAAAGATCACATGTTTCATTAGTTCCAGAAAAGAAAAAGCTCACTGATCTCAAACATTTTGTAGCTCATCCTTGGCATCCTAAAATAGAACATGATTATTTCATGTACTCGATTCATAATATGGTCAAAGATGAAGCTCAAAATCAGCATGTAGAGGAGAAATTAACTGATATAATGTATATGTTTGATGACATTCCTTACATAGAAAAATCACCCAAGTATGATGAGGTTATAGTTGAAATTGATGTTGATTGTTCAAAGCAATTAGTAGCACATGGTTGGGAGGAAGAACTTCAGTTATAGCTCAAGGATGGAAATCAGCAGTTGCATATTAATCATGACAGCAAGGACGACAGTGCAAAATTTTTTCAAGTAAGTGAAAAATCCTTGCCCTTATATTTTACCTCATTTCTAAGAGAAAATTATAAGCAAATTGTAAACAGTAGGAATGGAGAACTCTATTACCAATCAGATGAGCAAATCATGGATGATAAAGGACATGTTTTAGATCCATAGGTGCAGCCCTTAAGTCATATTGAATGTCAAATCTTAGATGCAAGCTCATAGGCTGAAACAAATGATGGCCCGATCCTTTTTTATTCTATACCATTATGCTCAAATTCATTTCATATTTTGAAAGGAAATTTTGGTCATATTTTGAATGATGAATACATGAAAGATTATAATGTTTCACTAGAACCAATGCATCAACTTCCTCATTTGCTACAAGATCCAATAGGAGAGGTATTGGTTGACATATGTAGACAGAGTCATGTTTCATTTGTTAGTCATGGGATGAAAAACATTTATGATTTTTATATGATCAGACAATCAACTTTATCGTTGTGTTCAACAGAAGTATACTTTCAAAGGCCATCAGGAAATTTGCAACCATGTCAGGAAGTGCATGAAGATGTAAATAGAATAACTACAACATCAAGTCATGAAGTTGAGTTGGTTAAATTTGAACATTAGGAGATAGGTCATGTCTATTATGATCCTATAGTTGTGGAGGAGCTATTGTTTTCAGAATTCCCATTGATTCCCAAAGTTTCTGGAATTGTCCACAGTCCCAGAACTTTTTGTTGTGAATATTAGGATGGAAAGCAATTCATGATGCCTATGCAAGTTCTATTTGTGATATTGATTGAAACATTGAAAGAGAAGAGTTATTAGAGCAATTGCTTGACTGGATGCACTTGTATTATTGTATCATTTAGAATGACAAAATTATCAGTAGTGTAGGGTAGGTAGCAGTTTTGAATAAGCTCAACAATTTTAGCATCTTTTTCAGTATTGTATGGTTTCCAGTAGATTTTGCAATTGATAGTATCTATTTCAGTGTTCAGTCAAATTTGAGCTAGTTCGGATATTGTAGCTGCAGTGATTCCGTGGCCCAATGAATAAAGCATTTTTCTACATGTTCAGAGTTCAATGGTTCTTGACACCTCCTGAAAGAGATTCCATCCCCAGGTGGAGCCTATGTTGGGGTCCTATAATCATAGGTAGCTTGATTCTTCAGCTACTTATTTGGCGTTGCTCCCGTGATGAAAAAATCTGGCTTGCTGCACTTGGTTGATTCCATTTTTCCCCTATCCTTTTCGCCCGATCTTTCATCATCCTGCTGCATCCTTCATCCACCTATGTGCCACTCACTCCCTTTTCCATTTGTCCAATTGGCTACATCATGCCCATCACTCATCCCTGCATGAACAATATTAGGATAAAAAACATTAGGTTAGTAATAAATGGTTAGTGGCATTTTTAACACTAGTTAGCATAATAAAGTAATATTAATTAAATTACTATAGTTAGATTTATGTTAGACTTGTTTAATTGCATAGGCATAGGAATCATGAATTTATTTCCCTAAACCTCATGGTGAACTCGTACCCCCACTCCCAATACCACTTACCACCTCAGGGGGGGTCCGAGTAAACCACTCTGCCCCTCCAAAACCGCTCTCCTGAAAAATTAAAAACCGCCTTTTTGCCAGTTTGACCAGTCTGTTTCCGAGGTTGATTCCGGGCAAACGGGGATGAATTTCCAAAATCCGAGAGAGGTTTTCATTCAGAATAGGATTAAGAAAAAAAAACTCTCCCATATTTTATACAGGTGCTATAAGGTGGGATAATGGAAGCCATCTTTCAGCCCAATTTTTGAGTTTTTCATTTTTTCCTGTTTCATTACTGATTTTGCGAGAGCTGTTTCGGAGAACTGAAGATGAATTTGGAAAAACCGAAAGAGGATTTTTTCCAAAACATGCTCGTATAAAATAAAATATTTCATTTTATACACAGGAGTCACCGTTGAGGAGAAAAAAATGTCTGAGTTGACCCATTGTTTCAGTAGTTCGGCCTGTCTTTCATGTTGGACAGTTCAAGATTTTCAGGGATTCGTTTCTATTTTTGGATGAGGTGGTTGAATTCGACCTCCTGAGCCTAGGGAGAGTCAGTTATATATATTGTAATAATTCAAATGTACAATGTTGATCAGTGAGAGACCATGTTTTAATCTTGTATCAGAGCTCACAGAGCCTTCTGTATTTCATCAATCCAGTAATACAATCAGAGTAGTTACAGGATTCATGTGTCAATCTTGGTGGTGATGTTTTTCTTATTCACTATAATTTGTTTCCATTGTTTTTTTTAAGTTATTCATACTCTTAATTATGCAAAGAAGTTCAAAGAACAGAATTTGTTGAGACATACACTGGGTTTTTGGCTTTGACATAATTGTCAATGTTTTCTACTCAATGGTTAATTTCAGGATTCTTGATTTCCCTTTTATTTCCAGGTCCTCTCATCTTATCCTCCAAATCCAAAATCAAACTCAAAAAATCCAACAAGAGTGCCTACCTTGCCTTGTAAGGTTGTTTGTAGATTTTTTTTTTGATTGAAACTCAGCTTGTGACTCCATTGCCCAATGGTTCCTCTTCTCTGCCCCTACCCAATTCTTAAAAACAAACCTTATATTTCATAACTATCCTAACATCCCCTTCAAATAAAGATATATCATACAAAGAGATCCATCTCTGAGTCTCGAAGGGCTAGATCCTTGACTCGAAGTGGTTTTTTGGTTACCCCTGTCGATTTCCTCCTCAGCCTGGGAAATTATAGGGTGATAACACAACTATTGGGTCCCATGCATGTGGCACTATACCTTGCCTCCACACAGGAAGAATCATCCCATGCTCATATTGAAGATGACAAAGCCACTCCGTTCATTGAACGAATCCATCACATCTGCCAATAGGTTCAATATATTTTGTAGAAGTCTAATACCAAGTACAGGCAACGCCATGATCAACAGTGGGTGCCACACAAGTTTCAGGTGGGAGATAAATTTTGGTTTCACTTGCAGAAAGAATTCCTTACATGACCCCATCAGAAGCTTCGTACACTCCACTATGGATATCACACCATCACCAAGGATTTGGGTGGAAATTCTTTTGAGATCAACATTCCCCCCTTCCTTAGCGTGAACCCAATGTTTAATGTGGACCTCCTTCGGCCATACTTTCCACCCTTATTAGAAACCTCAGAGATATCAGAATAGTTGAAACTAACATAGCTCAACCTTGACTGCATGGAATAGGAAACCACTAATCATATCGTGGACACACAGGTCAAGGGAACTCACCAACAAAATCTTCAACTTTATTGTGTTGTCAAAGTGAGACAACTCCTGCACCAAGGCAAGTGGCTCACCCGAGACCAAATTCAATAGAAATTTCCTCATTTGATGGGGGAACTCAATGAAATGGAGACCATTGCTTTCTAAGGAGGAAGGATTGATCCAGGTGGATATCAATGGTCACCCACCTCTTCCAGCTAGCTCACATACAAATTTTATATTGGCAGTTATAGTTTTCATCTTGGAATTTTTTTTTTAGCTTTTCAGGTCCTAAAATTTGGGGGTCGTTTTGAGGCCCAAAACAATGTTTTTTGGGCCCAACAAAGTCACACTACACATGGAGTGAAAGTGTGATGGAATAAATTTTATTCCTCATATAGACATTTCCAACGGGATATTGTGTGCCTAAAATGGAGATCGTATGCAAAAGTTAGGACCTGGAGAAGTTGATGTACCAACTTACCCCATTGGGGACCACATAAATTTTGGCGCTTCATCTCCTAGGGTTAGGTTTTTCGATGTCTAGTATTTTATGTTTACTTCTTGATGATAAAAAGGCCTGGAGTCCTCATTGTAATGTGCTCAAACAAATGGATGTAGTCACCACATCTCTTCTTAGAGATCATCTACCACCATTCGAGTAAGCTTGTTTTCATTTTGCATTTTATAATTTCAACATATTTCTTTATTGAATAGAAGTTAAGTTTCATTGTATCATTGTTATTGTTCTTTGTATATATGTGTTAATTTTATAGACCTATGTTTCATTTCGTTCTTCTCATAAATCCTAATCAATTTCACCTATAATCACTTGTAACTATAGAATAAAATCAAGAGAACCTATGAGGTCTACCCTAGGTATGTTATTCATACTCAAAGAAATTCCTTCCATATATAAATTATGTAGACAAGAAGTTGTTTAGTTTTGATATATGGTAGTCAAATATCTATACAACGGGAACCACCACAATCTAGAATTTGAAACTCGATGGGTGTAGGCATAATACTTTCCATGTACACATGATATTAGTAGTAGAGAACATGGTTGATGAGAGAATCATAGTTGTATCATTTGGGGGGAATTCCCTAAGAAAGAGTGTCACAATAAAGGAATGAGGAGAAAGCCAAACTTGGGGATGAGTTTCAAGGTGTGGTCGAGAAGTTGTTGTGGCTCATTTTTGACTAAGTGATGGCACATAGCATATTTTACTAGAAGATGAATATGCAAATTCTAGTAAGACTATAGAATCCTAAGTGTGCAGTTACATAGAAGTTGAGTTTGTGGAGGCTCAAGAGTCATCGTAAATTAAATCAGCACCCAATTTTATTGATCCTTTTCACACATCTATAAATATATAAATGCATTTGTAATCTTTTGTATGAGTGGGTTATAATTGGAAAATTCCATAGTATGTTCCAAAATCTTATGTAAACACTATAACCACCTATATATAAGGGTTGTAATGAAATTAGGGAGCTTATTATGAGTTTATCATGATCAAGAATTAGATATCTAGTTAGAGTTCTAAGTTCTTTGTTAGAGTTATGTGTTGGAGTTATGTAAAATCATTCATGTTTTTAATATAGTAGATAATTGTTTTTCTTATATGTTTGTGTTTCTCCTGTGTGTAGATGATCTCTATGTGTTGTAATAGACCTGAATGTTTTTAGTTCTAATGGTTTAAATGAATGTGACTAATGAACTAATAATGAATGTGACCCCCACTAAATCATTAACACTCTACACCTTAATCACATGGAAACTATCATATGCACCTCGATTGATACATCCTTCCTCTTGGAATGTTGAATATGGTCATGCACTAGACTACAACAAACCATTGTTGGACACATTCCACGGAAACTGGGTATATGACAAAGATAACACTTCCTCTCTCTCTTCCTCTTCCTCTCCCTCTCCATCTTCCCCTCTTCATGTTTTTTGTTCTCCCACCCCTCTTCCTCTTTCTCTTTTTCTTCCCCCCTCATCTCCCTCTTTCTTTTTTTCTTCTTCCCTTCCCTTATCCCACTCATCATTTTTATTTTTCTCTTATCCCTAATCCCCATCTTCCTTCTATTCCAATCTCCCTTAACCTTTTTGATCCAAAAATATGCTTGATCATTTGTAGATCTCTCTCTTGTATATCTCATTCCTACACTTAGAAACTTTTCCACTTTATGGTGGGTTCATGAGTCTTGTTACAACTCCCACTTTCCCCAAATTTTACCATTGCATTACACCATAACCAAAATGAGCCTATACTTAGTTTATTTTGAAGTATTTTATGGGTTCATTATGTATTCTCTTGAAAATTACAAAATTCTGCCATCACTAGAATGCAATTCCTTGTTTCGCCATACTCATTTTATACTGTACTTAGAATATTTTCTAATTTCACTGCGATTTTGATTTCAATCATTCATCTCATGAAGATATGTCTATCTGTCTTCTTCGCGATACTTAGTCAATTATTGAGAATTCACTTTAATATCGACACTTTAATACTTAGCCATTTCTATCTTTATCGTGGAAGAGGAGATCATATCACAAGTCTTAAGAAATATTTTTCTTCCCCTCCCTCTGTCTTCTTTTTGATACTTAGTCAGTTTTTGAGATTTTACCATGGGAGTACGATATTGGAATTAATACACTATCTCTTCTTTTAAACCCATTTCTCCATCACTCTGCAGTGAATTCTTCTTTCTTCTTGTCACATTCCCTGAGTAATATTAAATCCAAATCTTACAGAAAATAGGAAGTGGTTAAGTATCAAAGGGTCATTATTAATGGGGACTTCTAATCATCCTTTCAAAAAAATAACTTCAAGGTATGTTATGTAAAAATATTTTCTTTCGTATTAACATTTCAAAAGACTCTACATAAATCCGTTAACTTCTTAAGCATGATGGCCTGAACGAAAGAGAGCTTTTGTGGAGATACTCTTAATGCATTCAGATGAGAAGATCCAAAATATAACTAGTATAGAGAATATAAATACTATTCTACATTTACGCTTTGAAAAATAAATGCTAATGATATTCATACCTAGGGAATTGAAAACGTAGGGTGTGTTCCAATTTTTTTTGATGCTACAGAGTTGGTTTAATGGCGTATAGACAAATACCAGAAAAATCAGAGAATCGTTCAATTGCAAGGAAAATCCCCAATTTCCATGGCACCTTCAACTTTCAAGAAGTTGTTTAGGAAATGAGATTCAATGATGACCTTTAAAGTTGAGAAAGCCAAAGAGTTATTGAAAGCTAGAAATTGAGGTTGGGACCTATTGCAACAATATCTTGAAAACCCTGGGATTATTTTAAAATATTTATCAACCATATAGGTTATTCGGTTAAGGAAACCATATCAAGAAACGACATGGATTTTTTATATGGTTATTGGACAAGAGTCAAATTCTACATTTACTCATCTAGCGCATTATATTTTATATTTTTTTGTCCATGAGAAAGCTATTTTTGACTGGTAAAAAATTATTTCTTGTGAAACATCATTCCAATTGTCAAATTTTAAGAAAAACAAGAGGTTTTATATGTCCGCATATTCAATATTTTCTATAACATACTGTCATGTATTCAAAGGACTCCATTTAGAAAAACAGGTTAATTTCAAGTTAGACCTAGTTCAAGATAGACATAGTTCAAGATAGACCTAGTTCATACATGGTACCCTGCTTTCTGGAAGGAGAACCTGGAATGTACCATTTTTATGAAGTGTATGATTCATTGGTCTCTTATTTTAAGAAACTCTTGTTCGTAGTTGGTACTTCAATACTTTCTCTAGAAGTGACAAATTTCTTGGATAAAAGGGAAAGTTTTGAGGAAATGGAAAATTACAGTGTCATCAAGATCTACTATTCTCAAGAAAGGCCAATTTATATTTCATTTTATGTACCAGATAAAATATTTGTAATAGAAGTTTGTAGGTAGTACAAATTTTGGGATAATTGATTTTATGAAAGAAATAAATAGTAATTCATTTCCTTTTTGTGGAAAATTGGCAAAATAACATTGAAAAATGCCTAAAAAATTGATGAGTACACAATCCATTTTGATCAATATAGTTTAAAGATGGAAAATGAGATTAAAGAGTTTGACACTAATCAGTATTTCACGAATCACATCACCTATGTTGGTTTCAATGTATATTATTCAAATACTTATTTATTTGGAGAAGGAGAAGATGATGGAAACAACCCTGAAGTAGTTCCAATTGGAGATATTTGAACTATCATTAGCACTAATGAAGAACATCAAAAAAATTGAAGGGTTGTAAATGAAAGAAGAACATAGTCTCAAACTACTTCTCAAAGAGGTCGAACACCCAAAAAAAACCCTCAAGTTGTAATATAAGAGAAAAATAAATCTTTAACTGAAAATTCTAGTGATGGAGATGACCATGATCCTCATAAAAGGAACATTGAAAGGCCTCATGAGCCCACAATAAATAGCAAAATAAAAAGATAGACAAATCAACAAGAAGTAGGTGAGCTTGTACTTGAATATGAAGAGGTCGTTGAGGACATGGATTCAGATGTAAATATTTAATATATAGAGTTTGTAGATGAATAACAAATGATTCAAGAGAGTAGAGAAGTTGCAGAAGAATTAGTGATACAAGAACTAGTCTTCTTTGAAGAATAATACTTAACTCTTCATAATTATCTATTTGAAAAAGACTCAAAGAAATTAGTATTTGAAATAATTAATTCAAAAGGAATGAAATTTCAAGAAAGGACACATTGAGAATATAATTTGGGAGTATTATTACCATCACGAGTTGCAAGGATACATCCACGAATGGGATACCACCTCTACAACCATGCATTTAAACAAAATGACTCTAAACTTTTCTTCCCTTACTATTCTCCTATCTTTGAGGTAAGGCATTAACACTGGGTCTTTATGTGGGACCTTTGGTTTCATGGGAAGCTTATTTATTTGGTTCGCGATGGTCTTGGATTTCGTTCGAGGGTGTACCATGGATGTGATCGTTGTCACCTTCATATTAATAGCTCCCGTAATGGATTGGATTGGCATTATTCCCCTGCATTTTTACACATTTTATATTTCATATCTTCCCTTTGCTTTGCTTGTTGGTCTTGTTCCCTCCTTGGTGTGGCTCTATCGTGCTCAGTTTCTGCTAATTTGTTATTCCTCCATCCAGTTCAATCGCTTCCCTTTCATCACTATGCCTCAGGAGTGTGGAAATCCTAAGAGAGGAATAGACTACTACATGTACTTAGCTAATGATCATTTCCCTACTCGCCCTTCCTTGAACACCCCTGGTACGTCATCCCCTCCTGCCTCACCTTCGACTGAGATACCACCCATGGTAAATGATCAAGAAGAGTATGTATGGGGTCCTTTTCTCATAGAAGAGGAACTTTCCTCCACTTCTCTCCAGGTTACTGTCAGACCTTCTGTGATGCCTTATGCGAGTATCAACTAGTTAGTCAGACAAAATTTGCAAACCAATTCAATTTTGGATAGTGTAATTCCTCGAGCCTAATCGACGGAGGAGAACTAGGTCTCTGTTGTTATTGAGGATGTGGATCTAATGGTCATTGAAGAAGTGGCTCCATCTACCCCCCTTCAAGATACTATGATTTCTCCAAAATATCCCACACAATCAGAAGAGGTTCCCTTATCTTTCTTCACAGTGGATCAACTTCAATTAATCTTTGACATGCACCGAGATATCACAGATCAACTCTTCATACAAGAAACGATCAGTCGCAGGCTAGATGAGCTCTTTGATTCCTTATCAAGAAAGTATTTCAACCAATACTGCCCTACTTGTTGTCAACCCTTCATCATAACTCAAGCTTGGAAACACCCTCCTCCTGACAATGCGGGAAATAATGCTTATGGTGAATGAAGCTTATTTTTTCTTCTAAATTTTCTCTTCTTTTGTTATGATAGACTCTGGATTTTATAGGATTTTACATGCCTTGATGAAGAAGAAAATTCAAGGATAGTGCAGATATTCCAAGACCTATATTTTTTAGAGATATTTCATCCTTGTAGCTGGATTTGTTTTTCGGAAAGGATGCAAGATATTTGCAGTTCATATGGAAGAGCCAAAAAAATATAAGGACCCATTCCATGAAGACTAGCCAATATTGATGGAATATGAATATGTCTTTGGGGAATTGTCAAGATTTTCACCAAAGAGAGATATTTACTTCTTTATTAACTTAATGCCTGGAGTTTCCCTAGAATCAAAAAATACTTCTAGAATGAGCACACTAGAACTGAAAAATTTGCAAATGTATCTAGAAAAATTGCTTAAGAAGGGGTACATACATCCAAGTGTCTCACCTTGGGGTGACCCAGTGCTCTTTGGGAAGAAAAATGATGGAAATATAAGGTTTTGTATTGACTTCAAATAGCTTAATAAGGTTATTGTAAAGAGCTGGTATCCTATACCGTAGATCGATGATATTTTTGATCAACTAAAAGGAGAAAAGACATTTTCCAATATTAAATTGAGATTGGGTTATCATCAACTAAGAATCAGAGAAGAAGACACCAAAAAAAGAAATTTCAGAATAAGGTATGGCCATTATGAGTTTGTGGAAGTGTCATTTGGCCTGGCAAATTCTTCAAATACTTTTATGTGTCTAATGAATGGAGTGTTCAAATATTATCTTGACAAATTCATCATTGTCTTCTTGGATGATATTCTTATCTACTCAAAGACATAGGAAGAGTATGAGAAACATTTGAGGATGGTGCTATAGGTATTGAAATAGCATCAATTGTATTCCAAGTTAATAAAGTGCACCTTCTATTGTTGGGTATATGTTATATTATTTGCAAGACTAGTAGCGTTTGCGTTGCACCGAGAGTGTAGGGGAGTGAAATCCCCCCATGCGGGGGTTCAGGGTCAATGCCCCCGAGAATTTTTTTTGCCTCGGGAAACATGTCGCATTTCTTGGGCATTTTTCGGCACATGGTTTTTTGCTGATGGTTTTCTATTTTTGGTTAAGGAATTAGGGTTGTTGACTAATCCAAGTCATTGGGTTAGGGTTTTTTATGTCGCTGGCTCCTATATGTATATTGTATTGTAAACAATGTATCACTATGAATGAATATAGAATATGTTGGTTTTCCCAGTTTGGGTTTCCAGGGGAAAAATATCTGTGTAATGTTTGCATTTTCCATTCTATCTTTTATGTTCTTTTACTGAAAATTTGTTTGCAGTAAATATTGTACAAGGTTAAAATCTACATCTGGTATCAGAGCTTTGTTGGCTTCAACGGGACTCCTTTGTGGTCAAGGGTTTGGATCAGGACTGTGATAAGCCTTGTTACAGTGGGAGATATGTGGTATTGATTTTTCAGGTGAAAAGAGATGGTGAGCAATTCAAAAATGGATATTGAGAAGTTTAATGGAAAAAGTTTTGGGTTGTGGAAGCTCAATATGGAAGATTTGTTGGTGGACAGAGATCAGTGGATCATAGTTGATCCAGGTACTTCACCTACAGGAACTTCAACAGATGACTAGAAAAGGTTGGATCGGAAGGCGAAGAGCACAATCCGACTATGTCTCTCAATTTCGGTATTACTGAATGTGTTAGAGGAAACTACAGCCAAGGATTTATGGGACAAGTTGGGGAAGTTGTATCAGTCTAAGTACCTAGTAAATAAACTATTCCTGAGAAAGAAGTTGTATAATCTGAGGATGAGAGATGGAGACTTGGTGGCAGAGCATTTGAACACTTTCAATACTATGGTAAGTCTGTTAGTATCTGTTGAGATTAAAATGTCAGATGAAGATAAGTGTATCAGTTTACTATTTTCTTTACCAGACTCATGTGATAGTCTAGTTGTGGCCATAGGTAGTAATACAACTTCCTTGAAGTTTGATGAAGTGGTATCATTCTTGTTTTCGAAGGAGATGAGATGGAAGAATATGAAAGGATAGCGAACAAATGCATTATTTGCAAGAGGACGCTCCCACGAAAGAAATAGATCTAAGTTCTCAAGTGGGAGATCTAAGTTTAAGGGTAGATCTAAATCTCCCGGAAAGTTTGTAAATGTATTGTAACATCCCGCTCTTGCGTGCACCAGATGTGACTTAGACATGTGGACACTTGTGTGCAAGTGATTCGATTCACTATATGATTGACTGACTCGATTATGGAGCATGATGATGTTTGTGGATTTGATGATATGTTATTTTATGATATTTATATCGGCATGTGCTATTGACTGGTTTTCCTCAGTGTGTAGAACTCTGGACGTTTGAGGATGTTGATGGCATCGATGGATCTCCTTGGACTTTGGATCGAGTCAGGGAGTGGATGGTTATGGTTTGAATGTTTTGATATTACATATGTGGCATATGACTACATATTATGATGTTGATTGTTATCGTTGATACATTTCATTGATGGATGCAGGATAGCGATAGCTTGCTAACCAGACTCACACTAGGAGTAAAGGGGTCACACATGACAACCATAGATATTGAGGGAGAGGTGTGGCAGCAACCCTTCCACAACCTACTAGCACTCCAATTGTGGCTCGAATTGTAGGTTAATGATTACCTATTTCGAAAGATCCACGATGCCATGAGGGAAGATTGTGACAGTCACTCACGATGATTCTAAGGGGCACGCAATAAGGTAGGGTCTTTATTCTTTAGAGGCCCTTAGTCTCCCACAAGGTCACTTGACGGAGTATTGACTCCAGGGGTTTGACGTCAACCAAAATCATTCAAAAGGTGAGTGGCATCCTTGGAGCACATATGATTGAGGTGGATATTGGTGGACACCGACCTATTCCACTTAGACCCCCACCATTGCTTCTTTCAGTTTTCATTTTCCACACAGTTTACTATTTTTAGCAGTTTTTTGGGTCCTGAACTTCCGGAGCCGTTTTGAGGCCTTAAACGACGTTTTTTGGGAAAATGAGGAGCAACATGGATCATTGAACGATGTTTATCACCCAAAAGTTGGATTCCTCGGATAGAGCTTTCTAACGAGGTATGGAATGCATCAAACGAAGATCGTATGCCAAAGTTACGTCCCCGAGAAGTTGATGTACCAACTTACCCAAACGGGGCCCATAGTCTTGGCGTTTCATCTCCTAGCATTAGGTCTTTGGATGTTTAGGGTTTTCCATTATTTCTCAATAATAATAGGCCTTCGAGCGTCATTGTAACACAGTTCAGAGGCTAGTATCCGCCACATCTCTTCTCAGAGATAAGCTACCAGCGCCCTAGCTAGTTTATTTCCATTCTGTCTGTAAGCATATTTCAGTCATTTTTTATTAATGAAATGAAGTCTTATTTCCACTGCATCTCTGCATTTATGTGTATTTATGTATTTCATTGTGTTCCTACATAAATCTGGATCAGGGGTATCAGAGTGGTCTTCTCATTCTCGATCCTTCTTTGCATGTCCCCAACGAGGTTAGGGTATAAGGAGTTGGGGCTCGATCTGGTTGAACCTTTGCAAGATCAGCCTTGCAAACCCCGACGACCGCCCATGGGGGAAGAAAATAAAGATGAGGGATCTGGAGATCCTATCAAAATGTTTCTCGAGGAGGCCCTCGAGAAACAAAGGAATGCAATGATGGACAACTTTGCCCAGATTCTTCAATGAATTCCCACTGGTGGCGCATCAACATCCAACAACCACTCTGGAGGGGCCACTCCTTTTAAGGTACAAGTAAACTTTGAAATTCCCATATTTGAGGGCCAAATAGATGCAGATGTCGTACATAGATGGTTGAATCTATTAGAATGATATTTCTCGATTCATGACTATTTCGACCGAGAAAAGATTATTTTCTCACTCCTCAAAGCCGCCCCCCATGTCAAGGACTGGTGGGAAACCTACTCGGAGCAATAGGGCGAGGGAGAACCTTCTCTGTTCTCGGCCACACCCACTTGGAATTATTTCCAAGACTCCATTAAGAAACAATATTATCTGGTGGGGAGCTATGAGGACAAATACATGCAATGGACTACGCTGCGGCAGCAAACGGACCAAGATGTGCATGAGATGACGAATCTGTTTCATACCCTACGCACAAAGTTGGGTATCAAAGATTCAAAGAAACATTTGGTGTTAAAGTACTACAGTTTTCTGCATAGATACATTCAGGAGGAAATGGAGTTCCTTGACATCTCCTCGCTTGGTGTGGCATACCGACATGCTGCCAAGATTCAGCAGAAGTTCAAACAGAAGAAGCGAGACTTTGGGTCTGCAAATCAAAAGCAAGGGAAAGGTACCTCCAAATCACAGAACAAAGGACCAAGCCAAGGTGGGGTAGCCTAGGACAACCCACCAAAGCCACAAGCAAAGAACAACACCATGAAGCCAAAAAAAGGACACGGGCAAGTGGTGTGAGTTCCATAAGAGCTCCACTCACAACACAAGTGAGTGTCGGGCCAAGCAGTCACTGGTAGCCAAGTTAAAGGCTTCTGAATCAGATGCATGCTCTGACTCTGAATCAGAACCTGACAAGGGTAATGACAGTGGGAAGTAGATTATTGATGTGGAGCCCAACGCCACCATTTTCACCACGAAGATCCAAAAGGAGGAACTAGAAGATCCAAAGGAGGGGGAGCGTCTCTTCCATTCCAAGATGTGGGTAAAGGGTTTTCCGTTGCAGTTCATTATCGACAGTGGGAGCCAAAAGAACCTCATCTCGGTAGAGTTTGTGAAGCGGTTGGGCTTGCCGACCACAGCATACCCACAACCATACACCATCGGGTGGTTGCACCAAGGACGGGACCTCCGCTTCAGTCAACAATGTATCCTTCCCTGCAGCATCAAGCCCTTCACGGATGAGGTATTATGTGACATTGCTCCTCTTGATGTTTCTGATGTATTATTAGGCCAACCGTACTTGTGGAAGTGACATGTTGTGTATGAGTCCAGGCCTCATGATATTATTATCGCTTTGGACAATAAGATGTACATGATATCGGAGATAACACCGCCTACCAACATCTCTTTGGTTACTGCAAAACAACGCAATAAGCTCATTTCCAAAACCAGGAAATTTGTTTTCCTGATGATCCGCCCTTAGGGAAAGAGGAAGACTGTGGCCATGACCTCCAGGCAGGGCCCCGCTGCACGAAAAAAACAGATGGATAAGGTCATGGAGGAGTACGAGGACATATTCACCTCCCCCGCAGGGGTGCCTCTACACTGCCAGGTCAAGCACCCCATTGATCTGACCCCAGGTGCACTGCTACCCAATGGACCCATCTATCGACACTCTGTTCTGGAGAATGACGAAATCAAGAGGCAGATTCAGGAGTTGTTGCAGAAAGGTCACATCTGGTCAAGTTCATCGCCTAGTGGGAGCACAATCATGTTGGTGTAGAAGAAGGATGGGACTTGGAGACTTTACATTGACTATCGAGCACTGAACAAGATCACTGTCCGAAACAGGTACCCGATCCCATGGATTGACGACCTTCTGGACCAACTCAAGGGGGAAAAATATTTCAGCAAGATCGACTTGAAGTCTGGGTATCACCAGGTACCAATCGAGCCCTCTGATGTGTGGAAGACTGCATTCAAATCCAAGGAGGGCCTTTTCAAATGGTTGGTCATGCCTTTCGAGTTGACGAATGCCCTTGCAACCTTCATGAGGCTAATGGATGACATCCTGCGGCCATTCTCCAACTCATTTGTAGTTCTGTACTTGGATGGCATTCTGATCTTCATCTAGACTTGGGAAGAGCACCTCCACCACATCTGACAGGTCCTCCAAACACTGCGACAACACAAGTTGTGTGCCAATTTGGAGAAATGCACTTTTGGCATGATCCAGGTTCAGTATCTGGGATACATTATTGATGAGTAGGGGTTGCATGTGGATCCAGCAAAGATCCAAGTCATTCAAGATTGGCCAACCCCAACCACCCTAATAGAGCTCCACAACTTTTTAGGTCTTGCCAATTTCTACCGCAGGTTTGTGTTGGGATTCTCTCATATCACTTGGCCCTTGAGTCAAGTCACCAAGGGAGG
>JZKD02S1776757.1:2072455-2088211 GCA_000966675.3 Picea glauca
AATCCCCCCACATGAGGGTTCATGGGCAGCACCCCTAATAATTTTTTTTTGCCTCGCGAAACATGTCACTATTTTGGGTAGTTTTTCGGCACATGGTGTTTTTCCGATGGTTTTCTATTTCCGGTTAAAGAATTAGGGTTGTTGACTAATCCAAGTCATTGGGTTAGGGTTTTGGATGTCATTGGATACTATATGTATATTTTATTGTAAACAATGTATCACTATGAATGAATATATAATATGTTGGTTTTCCCGGTTTGGGTTTCCAGGGGAAAAATCTCTATGTAATGTTTGTATTTTCCTTTGTATCTTTTCTATTCTTTCTATTCTTTTACTAAAAATATGTTTGCATTAAATATTGTACGAGGTTAAAATCTACATCTATCACATGAAAATTAATTATTTGTGCCACATCATCTTATAGAAGGGAATAGTGGTGGACATTGAGAAGATTGAAGCAATCAAAATTTGGCCAATGCCAAATAATGTCTCAAAAGTGAGATGCTTTATGGGATTAGATGAATATTATAGGAGATTCATTCAACATTTTCTAAAGTTACACATCCAATAACTTATTGTAGAAGAAGTGAACAAAATTTGAATGGACTTCCCAATGTGAAGAGAGTTTCCAACATTTAAAGGAATTACTGACCAATGAACCTATTATAAAGGTTGGAGATCTAGATGAAGATTTTGTTTTGTACATAGATGCATGGAAGGAAGGGCTTGGTGATTTTTTATACAAGGTGGGAATGTCATATGTTATAAGTCAATGAAGATTAAGGAGCATGAAAGGAACGATGCTACCCATGACATAGAGTTGAAATCCTTAGTTCATGACTTACAAAATGTGGAGGCATTATCTCATGGGAAGAAAGTTTAAGTTGAAAACCAATCATAGCAATATGAAACACTTGTTTAAGAAGCCAAAACTAAATTATAGACAATCTAGATGGATGGAATTTCTTAGTGAATATTATCTCGACATCAAGGAAAAAGTCGATAAGGTGGTTGATGCACTCAGTAGAAGGGTGCATGAAATGCATGCTACAATCATTATCATGTATTTTTCATATATAAAAATTAGAATTTTAGAAGCTATAACATCACATAGAATTTATGCACAAGTGATAGAAACCTTACAACAATAAAATATACTGCTGAAATTTAAAGACTACAGGTTGGAAGAGGACATAATCCTCTTGTTCAAGGAAAATTTTATGTTCCTAATATTCAGAAATTAATAAATACAATGCTAAAAGAGATGAAAAACATACCCCATGTTGGTCATCTAGGGTACCAGAAGATAATTGCAGTGGTAAGGAGCCAACACTTCTATCCTAGAATGAATAAAATGTGGTTGACTATATAGCTAGGTGCATGGAGTGTTAAAAAGTGAATATTGAACATAGACATCCAACAGGATTATTACAACCATTGCCCATCTCTGAATATAAACAAGAGGTAGTTACAATAGATTTTATCACCAATTTTACAAGAAACAAAAAGAAACATGATTCCATAATGGTATTAGTAGACACGATTACAAAGATTGCACATTTCATTCCAGTGAAAATGACTCATAAGGAAGCCAATATTGTAGAGATTTACATTAAGGAAATTGTTAGGCTACATGTTGTGCCTAAGAAAATAGTGCCAAATAGAGATCCCAACTTCACTTTTAACTTTTGGAATGGGTTGTTTAAGGGATTCAAGACTAACTTGAATTTCAATATAACATATCACACATAATCAGATGGGAAAATAGAGAGGAATAACCCGATAATTAAAAATATGTTGAGGATGTATGTAATGAACAAGCCTTCCAAGTGGGAAGACTACCTTCATCTAGTTGATTTTTCTTATAAGAATGGGTATTTTCCATCATTGAATATGAGCCCATTTGAATCCTTATATGGAAATAATTGTAACATGCCAGTGAGGTGGGATAACCCAATATAAATAGTAGTAATTAGGCCAAAATTGCTAAGGGAAATGGAAGAGAAGATGGTAAAGATCGAGAACAATTTAAAGGTTGCACAGGATAGGAAAAATAGTTTTGTAGATAAGAGTAGGACATACATAGAATTTAAAGTGGTAGAGAATGTGGTTTTGAAAGTAAAGGATAAAAGGATCTCACTAAGATTGGGGATGATTCCCAAACTTGGCAGGGAGATAATATGGGTCATTTGAGGTTTTAGAAAAAGTAGGCCCAATTGCATGCATTCTTACATTTCTTGCATCCATGAAAATTCATAATGCATTTCATGTATCTTTATTGAATAAATATGTGCATGATCCTAACCACTTGATTGATTGGACTATGATCCCAGTGGAGCACGAAGGGGACTTTCAGGTGCAACCAATGCACATACTAGAACAAAAAGTGAAAGTGCTTGGGAACAAATCCATGGGCTTGTTAAAGGTTCAATGGAAATTCTATGTTCTTGAATATGCTACGCGGGAGCACAAGGAGACCAGGCTAGAGGAGTACCCACACAATTTTGCAAATTTTGAAGAAAACTTAATGTACATTGTATATAAGTGTCCAAGACTCCATTTTGGTAGCCAGAGTTTCTGGAGCCACATCTCAGATACTTCCTATCTAATCTATGTTGGAGCCCTGGAAGGGAAGTGGTATATCCTAAGGGAGTATGGCGCATAGAAGGGGGTACACTTTCTTGGGTTGTGCAAGTTGTAGGGAATGAGAGATTGATGGCTGGAATTGTTGTAGGAGATGTGAATTTTCAAAGGTATGAAGTATTATGATGTAAAATTCCACACATGTATATTGAAATAGTGTTGTGCACTAAGAACAATGAAAATTGTAGGGGGAAGGGAATGTAACATCTCCATTTTTAATCCCCACATTAATGATATATAATGTAAATATGATGTATGGACATGGGCCCAAATATGTAATATGTAAACATTGTATATCATGATGATAAAGTAAAATGTGACATTGGCTTCATATGGACATGGATGAAGTAATGGGGGCTAATTTTTCACAAAGAAGGGAATGTCTAAGAGAGGGTTCCAATGGTGAATTATTCATGTGTATTAATCCCAACCCATTTCCTAAAATTATTATTGGTGTATGAACCTTCTATTTTCTGTTGAGTGTTTCCTAAGACACATTCCATGGTTATGAGAGCATGGGGGATCCATACAATCAACATTGGGGAATGTGAGAGTCAACATGCATGGGAAAATGAAAATTTGAATGGGTATCATAAGTAGTTTTCACAAGCATATTTTGGGATAGCAAGGGAGTGCAAAGTGTTGGAGCTTGAATATATCCATAGTAGGGATGTGTGGTAGTTGTTTGGAGCTACAAATCCATGAATAAGAAGGTTTTTATCCTTGTAGAGTGAATTTTCTCTATGATATTTTTCCCTAGAGAAATGAGTTGTTGTTGTGCGTTTTCTTGTTTCACCTGAAATACCTTGAGTCCCTAGAAATAGAGATTCCTTGGCAACCTAGGTTGGATCCCTCAAGGAAAGTGGGAAGGCCTAAGGGACTATGTGAAGTGAAGGGGGATCCAATTCCTTGGGTTGTGTAGGTTGAGGGGAAAAGAGCTAGGGAATTGGGATAACTATATGAAAAATAATTTTGTTGTGGGTAAAATTGGGCTATGAGTGGATAGTGGAGAGACACCATTTCTTGTGGGTTCGTAGCCTCAGCTTGGGGCTAATTTATTGCTAATATTTGGGTGGAAAATTTATCCCCTTTAACTAGCTACACATTGTTGTTAAAAGATAAGTGTTTTATAAGATAAGTGGTTTATTCTTATTTATGGAATTTACTTATTGTGCATACACTTAGTTATTGAGTACTCACATGTCCTTGGGTGTAATTTGTATGCAACCTTGTATACATTTATTTGGATGCATTCATAATGTTTTTAGATGCATGATAAATCCTCATTTCATTTCATTTAATCGCGATATCATCAGTCACGTTCTTACTCTAAGTTTGAGTGATAATATGATGATTAATATGAGTTTAATAAAATGCATTCAAGTTTAAATTAATGATGTTATATGTATGGGAATTTTTAGCATGATACATTATCTTTTAGTTAATGGTATCATAAAAAAATTACGGGTTTAGTAGTGGGAGAACACTAAAAAGTGGTATCATAGCTTCTAGTTCAACATCAGACTCGTACGGGCCAATGAACAGTGTGAATTGGGTAAATTCGTTGTTGTAGAGTTTCATCTATGACAGATTTGGGGAAAATTGTGAAGCCAAAGTGAAATCCCCAAATTTCTAATGAAATTCAAGTTGAATTTGCACTCATAATGGTTGAAGCGATGATTGATGGCATCGATCTGCAAGTTGTAAGGTTAAATTTGTCCTGAAAGGTCAAATTCTTTGTTTTAATGATGACTACGGAGCTAGTACAATCAAAAACCCATATCACATTTGAATTGGTGATCAATGGTCGAGATCGACTTCTGGATCGGTCAAAATTTTTAATTTCATTGAAGAAAACCTTAGAAAAAATTGTTACATTATTGAAAAATTAAAACAATTTCAAGAGTTTTGAAAAATTCCATACAGTTGATGATGTCGACTAACAGGGTCCACATTGACAACTCCATGGTGGTGGAAGGACGAGGTCACGAAGTAGAGTTGATGGATTAACGACCATGATCACATTTGATTTTGAGATCGACGTCCAATATTCATACTGAATTGGCCAAAAAATTCTAAGTCTTTGAAGTTGGGTAAATTTCGACGAAGTCCCAATGAAATTTAAAAGGAATCATTGGTCTTTAATGGAGCTATTTGCATCAGTGAAATTTTTTGAAGTAGTGAATTTCTCCTAGTTCATCAAAGAAGGTTATCAATTGTCAATGATTAGAGTTTGGAAAAATTGATGAAATGGGAGAAAGGTTCCTTCATCAAAAAGTCGTCGATATCCAATGAAATTTGGGGAATCAATGACCCATATTGCTTTGGAGTTGGTGATCAATGGTATATATTCATCAACAAATTTGGCGAATTATGATAAATTGATGGTTGAGAAAATTTTGGTTTGGATAATGATAGTGTAGATTCATCCTGGATTTGGTCGAAAATTTCTAAAGTGTCAAAATTTGATGAAGTTATATGAATTGCATACCTAAGAGAAATTGTTGATGAGGTAAAAACATTGATTTTTGATGATTGTATTTCAGTGAAAATTTTATAAAGAATTATTTTTCAATGCAAAAGGAATCATCGATCATCGATCACCAATGATCAGAGTTTGACAATTTGATGAAGTCTTGCAAATTTAGATCCTCAAAGGAAATCATAGATTACCAATTGTTGATCTAGGGTTTAGAGTTTGGAAAGGGTTGGGTGTGTTGGGAATAGGGTATTTTTTAGGGGTGAAATTACTCCAATTGGCTATTTTTTGACCATTTTCTAAAAAATATATTGGCCAATTTTGTTAAAATATTGCCTACTTTTTAGATAAATATGATTAAATTGATAATATTCACCAAAACTTTACAAGTTTTAATAGTAAATTATATGGTTTTTATTGAATATTTTCCTACATATCTATATGTATGATTCTTCAAACCAAGATAATCACCTAGAATACTACAGAGATATAATATTAAATCCTTAAAAAATACCCTGGTTGGGAATTGACGGTCTAGATTGCATTTGATCTAGTGATCAACGATTGAGATTCATCCATGGGATTGGAAAATTTTATCAAATCAATGATCAAAATTAATTTCAATTTTGAGATCGAAAGCACATATTCATTCCAGTTTTAGTTTCGGGGATCAGTGAAATCCCGTGAAGAAGTGAAAAAGAAAATCATCGATGCAAAGAAATAGGATGATCATCGATGCAAGAAAAGGAAGTACGATGAAATAGAAAAATTAGGAGATGAAAGATGGATATGATAAGCCATGTTCCATGCCATGTCAGCCAAATTTCTACGTCAACAAAAATAGACAATTTATTAAAAAAAGTATGGAGCCAAAAACGTTTTTTGGCAATAACATGAGCATTTTAACTCAGAATTGGATGAAATTTAAGGAGTGTGTTTGTAGTGAAGAGGGATACAAGAATTCCAGTGAGGTCCATTGGCTAATTCTTCTTCCATTTTATAAAACACGCAAATTATTGACTTTTAAAGATATAATTTGTGCCAAGTAACCACGACCGAGATGAAGGTGAAATTTTGATAGGGATTCCAAAATGAACACATGAAGATACCCATTTGGGATCCCTGAAAAATTCAAAAGGGGTTGGTTTGGGGATGCTCAAACAGGGAAAAATCCACTATTCCTGAGCACGTTATGGGGATTTTTGAAATCTTCATAGGAGGAAAAGAAACCCCAAATCACCAATCTAGAAAATTTTATTTAGTTGACATTTTATCTACACATCAATCCAAATAACTTTGTATTGAGGAAGTTTTGCTTAGTTTCACTCTATTTGGGAGATATCTAGTTTTGCCTAAAATTTCTAAGTTTGGATAAAGTGCAAACGCACAAATTCATCAATTCCATATTTATACAGAAATTGATTGGAGCATCGAATTCTAAATCATAAAGTTGTTGTTGTGTTAACAATTATAAATTGTGTGTGCACTCGATACAAAAAAATTATGATTCCTAATGGATTTTTGGTTAAATAGGAAACAAAATAGTCTCTGAAAAAAATTACACCAGTAAAAACAAAGTACAAATGAGTAGAAATTGCAAACTTCATAAGGTTGGAAATTTATCTTAGAACTTGGAATGGGGCATGAATATAGTCGTTGGAAATATAATTCAGATGAGAATGTATATAAATAATCTAAATTTATTTCAATGCATACATATTCTTCATAAACTCAACTGAAGAATGACCTGTAATTAATTGAAAAATATTTTACAATATGCATAATTCTAACAACAATTGTGGCATGCACATTTTTTGTAGAATTAGAGGTACATGAAAATAGATTTGGTTTCCACATGAGGACTAGCTATATGTAGGATGCCCACAGATCTTACAACCATGAGGATGAGGTTATATGTTTACAAGTTAGCATGGGAAATGTAGAATCCAAGTCCAATGGATGTAGGGGCAGAGTGGAGCATATAGATATGGATGATGCTATGAGAAGTTTGAAAAAATAAATGCAGAGTGATAGAGTAGATAATGAAAGGATGATTATATCTCAGGAGGAGATTCTACATATTCTAAATATGTTGCAGAGACAAGTCAATAAATATTATGGAACAAAACAATAATCCAGTGCAAGATAAATGGAAGTATCTAGATCTCATGATAGGAGGGATGATCATAGGGGATATAGACATTCAAGGAATATTAGTAAAAATCATCATAATTCACTATGACACTCGACCAAAAGAGTGCATGCATGTTCAATGTCAGAAAAAAGAACAAGTGTGTCCCCTATTAGAAGACAAAGGAGTAGGCCTAAGTAAGATATTTTGCAAGGAGATCTCAGGAAGATCAATCCACCATAATTTTATGGAGAGCATAAGGGAGAAGATGTAGAATCATGGATATTCGGAATGAGGAAATATTTCCAATTGCACAATTATCCATCAAATGTAGAAGCTAGAATTGAAACCTATCATATTCAAGGAAAAGCATCTATGTGGTGGGATCAACTAAAGAAGGTTAAGCACATTGATGAGAATATGATCTCATGGAGGGAGTTCAAAAATTATTTTCAGAAGAAATACTTGTCATAAAAATGACAAGAATATTCAAGAGTTCTTTGAACTCAATCTTAAAAACATGACAATGGATGAGTATGAGAGAATATTCCTTGAATTGTTGAGGTATGTTGGCTTCATAAAGGATGATAAGGTAAAAATAAAAATATTTTAGAGAGGGATACATTCTTTTTACAGTGATAAAGTTTATTTTGACGAGCCCATGATCTTGGAAGAAGCCATAAGAAAAATTATGTATATTTATGAACATAGGAAAATAATACCACTTTTCAAAAGTCTTGGGATTATAGTGAGAGAGGAAAGATGGATTAGATGAAGAAAGGATTGAAACCAACATTTTTCAGAAACAAATTTTAATAATATAAACAAGGTAAGCCAACAAAAGGTGAACATAAAATGACATATTCCTTGGGAAAAGGGCCAAGGAAACAACCTTTAAAATGTTGGGGATGTTAAGGAGACCATGTGTATAAGAATTGTTGTCATAAGGGAGATAGGATGGGTAATATGTATAAAATTTAGATAGATAAGACCATGGACAAGATGGGTAGAAGCAAGCCAAGGATTTATATATCCTTGGACAACACAAAAACAAATTGCCAATCCCATATGATTGAGGTAGAAGGTAAGATTGATAATAAAGCCATAGTTATTTTGATTGATTATGGAGATAGGAATAACTATATAGATCCAAAAATAGTTGACAAGTTTAAATTGAAGATATGTAAGCATGAAAAGTCTTGGATGGTTCAAATAGCCATTGGAACCAAGAGGGAAATAAATGAACTTGTCAAGGATTGCCTAGTAAGCATGAATAGAGTTGACACTAAGGCATATTTGAACATCATACCACTTGGGCACAAAAAAAATTGTCATTGATTTTCATATGTAGGATGGACTGTTGTGTCATCTGGGCCATCTCTAGATTCCATCAAGCGAGCAAGAAAAGATGATTTGGGAAGCTCACTACAGTTGGGTGGCATGAAACTTTGGAATACAAAAGATAGTGTAAGTTTTGCAACAACATTTCTATTGGTTGAAACATCGACAATATGTGAACAAGTATATCAGGTCTTGCACAGCCTGTGCCATTGCCAAACTGACCATTAAGAAACAAGGCATGCACACCCCTCAACCTACTCTCGACATGCCTCGAGAATCCATCTCGATCGACTACATGTTGGGACTTCCTTCAACCAAGGAGAGAAATGACTGTGTTTTTGTGGTTGTTTATTGATTTTCCAAGATGACGATTATGGTCGCCTACAAGAAGAGCATCACAACAGAGGCCATTGCCAATATCTTCTTCGAACAAGTGTCGATACACTTTGGTATACCACAAACCTTCATCTCATGTCGAAAAAACCAGTTCCTTAGCACATGTTGGTCGGGCCTATGGTCATGGCTGGACACCAAGATCACCAAATACATGGCTTTCCACCCCCAAATAGATGGCCAAACTGAGGTCGTTAACAGGATGATCATGCATATCTTATGCATATACAATTCCAAGAATCTTCTCACATGGGATGAGAGTATTCCCTATGTTAAACATAGTTAGAACAGATCCATACATAGCTCAATCGACCACATCCCCTTTTAGGTGGGGTTGGGATTTCAGCCATTGGGTCCCATGGATGTTGCACTATCCCTTGCTTCCACACAGGAAGAATCGTTCCATGCACACACTGAAGCCAAAAAATCCACCTGGTTCATTGAACAAATCCAACAAATATGCCAATAGATTCTAGATATTTTGCATAGGTCTAATTCCAAGTAAAGATAGATCAATGATCAATAGAGGGTGCCACACAAGTTTCAAGTGGGAGATAAAGTTTGGTTTCATTTGCAGAAAGAATGCCTTACAAGATCCCATCAGAAGATTTGTCCACTCCATTATGGACCTTACACTATCACCAAGGATTTGGGTGACAATTATTTTGAGATCAACATTCTCCTCTTCCTTGGCTTGCACCCAACATTTAATGTGGACTTCCTTTGTCCACACTTTCCACCCTTATTCGACACCCCAGAGATAGCAGAATAGTTGACAGTGATAGAGATCAACCCTTACTAATGGAACATGAAACCATTGATCATATCGTGCACACATAGGTTAAGGGCGCTCACCGACAAAAGATTCAATTTTATCAGGTTGTCAAATTGGGGCAACTCCTGCACCAGGGCAAGTGGCTCACGCGAGGCCAAATTCAACAAAAAATTCCTCATTTAATTGTGGAACTCAATGCAATGGAGACCATTGCTTCCTAAGGAGGGAAGATTGATCTAGATGGATATATGTGGCCACCCACCTCTTCCATCTATCTCACATACAACTTTCATATTGGGAGTTACAATTTTCATCTTAGAATTTTTTTTTGTAGATTTTTGGGTCCTAAAATTCAGGGGTCATTTTAAGGCCCTAAACAAATTTTTTTGGGCCCACCATAGTCACACTATAAACTAAGTCAGAGTGTGATGGTATAATGTGTATTCCTCATATATATCTTTCCAACAGGATATCGTGCCACTAAAATGGATATTGTATGAAAAATTTAGGACCTCAAGAAGTTGATGTACCAACTTACCCCATCATAGCCCACATAATTTTTGGCTCTTCATCTCCTAGGGTTAGGTTTTTGTATGTCTAGTGTTTTCTATTCACTTATTCATGCTAAAAAGGCCTGGAGGCCTCATTGTAATGTTATTATATGAATGTGTGTAGTCTCTACATCTCTTCTCAGAGATTAGATACCACCATTCAAGCAAGCTTGTTTTCATTCTCCATTTTACAATTTCAATAGATTTATTTATTGAATAGAAGTTAAGTTCCATTGTATCTTTGTATATATGTGTTAATGTTATATACCTATGTTTCATTTCATTTCGTCATAAATACGGATCAATTTCACATATAATCAATTGTAACAATAGAAAAAAATAAAGAGAACCTCTGAGGTCCACTTTAGGTATGTTATTCATACTCAAAGAAATTCCTTAAATATATAAATTATGTAGACAAAAAGTTGTCTAGTTTTGATTCATGGTTGTCAAATATCTATACAACGGGAACCACCACAAGCTATAATTCCAAACTCAATGGGTGTAGGCATTATACTTTCCATATACACATGGTATTAGTAGTAGAGAACATGGTTGATGGGAGAATCAACCCATTGTTATTTTAATTGAATCAGGAGCAAATCATAGTTATCTAGATTCTAAGATGGTGAAAATATTCCATTTTCCAAGAAGCAATCTTGGAAAACCTTAGTTGGTGCAGTTAGCTATAGGAGAAAAAATGAAAATTAATGAGATAGTTAAGGCATGTCTAATGGAGATGAATGGACTATGCACAAAGGCTAATTTTAATATTATACCTTTGGGATCTTATTATTTTCTCATTGGTATGGATTGCTTGGATGAGAACCATGAGGTCCTAGATTGTTACAATAAGTAATTTACTCATTTGGATGAGGAAGGAAACTTGAGATCAGTTCAAGAAACTCCAAGAGTTGTGACTATCAAAGAAATTTTAGATTTGTAGTTGAATAAAAGTTTCATTTAAGGATGTCTAATATTCACTACGCACATGGAAGAGACACTTAAGGATAAAGTGCATCGTGTGGAAGACCATGCATTGTTTAAGGAGTTTGAGGATGTCTTTAAAGAGATACTAGTATTGCCTCCAAAAATAAATATTGATTTCTCTATAAATATGATGATAGGAGAAACACCTGTATCGAAGACTCTTTATAGGATGAGCATGCCATAGTTGAAGGAGCTGCAGATGCAAATTGAAGAGCTTCTGAAGAAGGGGTATATACACCCAAGTGTGTCTCCTTGGGGTGTGCCATTTTTTCATGAAGAATAAGGATGGTATGCTGATACTATGTATTGACGTTAGGCAATTGAATAAGGTAACAATGAAGAATAAGTATCATTTTCCAAGGATAGATGATCTATTTGATCAATTAAAGGGCACAAGAATATTTTCCAAGATAGATCTCTAATATGGGTATCATGAAGTGAGAATAAAAGAGGAAGACATCAACAAGACTTCCTTCAGAACAAGGTATGCTCATTACGAGTTCACAGTGGTGCAATTTGGGTTGTCAAATGCATGAGTTGTCTTCATATGTTTAGTGAATGGAGTTTTCAGAGATTACTTGGATAAGCTCGTCGTTGTACTTTTTGGTGACATTATTATTTACTCAAAGTATCAGGAAGAGCATGAAAAACACTTGAGGATGGTGTTGCAAGTGTTGAGGGAGCATTAGCTTTATGTAAAGTTGAGCAAGTGTTCATTTTATTATCCACAAATTCATTCTTTAGTTCATATTATTTCAGAAGAAGAAATAGTTTTGGACCCAACAAAGATAAAATCCATTGAGGAATGACAGACACCAAGAAATGTCACAAAAGTAAGGTCCTTTATGGGACTAGAAGGGTACTAAAGAAGGTTTATTGAATGATTCTCAAATATTTCACATACAATCACATCCCTGCAGAAGAAAGGTGCATGATTTGAGTGGAATCCAAATTGCACAAAGAGTTTTCAACACTTGAATAATTTGTTGACAAGCGCGTCAATTTTAAGGGTTGTTGATCTATATGCAACCAATTTTGTGTGCACTAATGTATCCAAGGAAGGACTCATAGGAGTCATGAGTCAGAATGGACTCGTGGTATGCTATAATCAAGGAAGTTGAAAGATCATGAAAGGATCTATGCTATGGATGACTTGGAATTGGCATCCATAGTGCATGCTTTGATTATGTGGCGAAATTATATCATGGATAAAATATTTGATCTTAGAACAGACCATTATGGCCTGAGATATTTTTTTTGAAAACCAAGTTTAAACACTAGAAACATTAGGTGGTTAGAGTTCCTCAGTGAGTATGACTTCAAAACAAATCATATCAGAGGAAAAATAAAACAAGATGGTTGACGCACTTAGTAGGAGGTTGCATGAGATGCATGCTACAACCATTAGCATGTACCAGATATACTTATGTGATAGAATTTTGGAAGTTTCCAAATCATATTTGCGTTATATGGATATAAGTGAAACTTTAGAACAAGGTATGTCACAGCCAAAGTTTGAATATTATGAGCTAAGAGACGATGAGATACTCATTTATAGATGCAGAGTCTATGTGCCAAATGATCGGGAGTTGAAGAACCTGGTTTTGTTAGAGATGCATAAGGTTCCTTATGATGGAAATATAGGTTATCAAAATAAAATTGTCACATTCAAGAAGCAATAATTTTGGTCACATATGAAAAATGAAGTTGTGGATTTTATTGTGCGATGTATTGAACGTCAGAAGGTTAAGGCTCAACAAAAACATCCGGTTGGTTTTATACAACATTTTATCATTCCTAAGTGGAAGTGGGAAGTTACGATGATCGATTTCATAACTAAGTTTCTTAGGACTGCTAAGAAATATGATTCTATTACGGTGGTAGTGGAAAAGATTACTAAAGCTTCATATTTTGTTCCAGTAAATTCAGTGCACAAGAAATTCTACATTGCTGAGATATAAATGCGTGAAGTCTCTAAGTTGCATGGTGTTCCTAGAAAAATTGTTTCTAATCGATATTCCAAATTCACTTCGAAGTTTTGGAAAGGGATATTCAAAGGATTTGGAATGAGTTTGAATTTTAACACAACATATCACCCTGAGTCATATTGTCAAACAGAGAGGGTAAATCGAGTGATTAACTATATGCTTAGGATGTATGTGATGGATAAGCCATCAAAATGGGAGGACTACCTTTATTTGGTAGAGTTTGCATACAACAATGTGTATCAAACATCCTTAAAGATGAACACATTTGAAGCACTTTATGGTAGAAAGTGCAATATGCCTGTGTGTTGGGACAACCCAACAGACTGCACAGTAGTTGTGCCAGATTTGCTTTGGGAAATGAAGGAGTATATGGTAAATATAAGGATGAATTTAAAGGATTCCCAAGATAAGAAGAAAAGTTGCATAGATAAAAGAAAAATCCAGAGAGAGTGTAAAGTGGGTGATCACGTGTTTATGAAAGTGAAGGACAGGTGCAGTTCCCTGAAATTGGGAAAGTGTTCTAAGTTAACATCGTGCTATTGTGTACCATTTGAAATCCTTGAAAGGATTGGTCTTGTTACTTATATGATTGCATTGTTTTCATCCTTATGTATTCATAATGTTTTCCATGTTTCATTTCCTAAGAAGTATGTACCTAAAGCTAATGATATTATTTATTGGAATGTGATTCAGGTGGAGGAATGCGGCGTATTTCAAGTGAGATTGGTTTTCATGTTGGATCAGAAAATCAAGCAGCTCCATAATCGAGTCCTGAAGTTGGTAAAGTTCAAACGGACCTGGTACGGTCCTGAGGATGCAACCTGGTAGTGCAAAGATGATATGTGAGATGAGTATCCTAATCTTTTTTAATATTTTTGAAATTTTTTATGTACATGTGTATAAGATGCACTGCAGACAATGCATAAATAAGGGGGAGGGGATTATAATGTCCATGATCTAGAACCCATTGTAATTATACATATAGGCTACTAATCCGTTGGAACAAAGTGTAAATGTAATGTTTATTTAGGTTGGTGAGTCTTTGGTATTAAGTTTTGATGTTGTCTAAATCAAAGTAGTGCGCAAAGAATTGTTACCAAAGATAGGTTGCACACATTTTATATGTTGCATGCACCTGGGTAAGCACACACATTACACTATGTTGTGAGCACTTGGATAAGTGTGCAACAATGACCTGGAAGTGCACATAGTTCATATGTGTGTGTGTGTGTGACACTATTTATGTTCTGAGGCTGGAGAGCATATGAGATTATGAGGCTAGGGACCCTGGTCACAGATAGGCCAGTGCGCTTATCCATGTAAATATAATCATGATTATTAATACAATAGTGTATCGCTATGTGCAGACAAACTCATGAAAAAATAGATGGGGGCTTGTCTCCATCAAAAAAGGGAAAGGGGAGAATATTTTAATAATATTTCCAGAAAAGTGTAATGTGGATATGTTTTTATCCTAAGTTCCTGAGGGTAGGGAATGATTCACCAAGTGACTTAAAGTTACTTCTAAAGGTGCCAAGTGTCAAGTGCAAGACATGCAATATATATTTATGGCCTTAGTGTATTTTTTTCATTATGGAATTATTATGGATGTTTCAGGCTCTCGTGAGAAGAAAGGGGTCAAACTATATGGAAAATACAATTATTACCTGATCTACACAAAGAAGCTTGTAAGGAGTTGAGGGGATGTAATGTGATTTTACTGTCAAAGAGATGGGTTGAAAGACCATGAGAAGTCTCTCTAGGTGAGAAATTGGTTGTTGAGAAGTGGTTGCCAGACCTGAGAACATACTCTCTAGGTGAGAGTATTGATGAGAATTGTTCCCTGGTGCACTAAGAAATAGTCACATGGCTCAAAGACTTAATGTCCAACCTTTTTTTGGTAACCTTGGGAAGGGATGTTGGGGGCAGCCGAAGGAAAATTTCACAGAGAAAAGGCACACTTCCTTGGGTGTGACATGTGCATGGGGAATGAGGGACCGTGGGATAGTTCCAGTAGTGGGTGCTAGGACTGAGAAATTATGCAAAGAGTCAGACCTTTGTGTGTCACTAGAAGTCTTTTTCCTTGGTGGAGTTGAGCCCTAGCTTGGGGGTGACCTGTTGCTGAAATATTATGAGAAACAACGTCTATGGTTGGGAGGAACATCCTTGTCAAGGACAAAGTTGGTGACATTCATAAAACATAAATATTCTTTATGTGCTTGTCTTGTTTTTTGTGTGCTTATTTATCTATGTTAGACATGGGTTAATTCTTATATGTTGTTGTGTATACGTATTTGTTGTTATTATGTTTAATGTTGTTTGTGCATGTAAGTATGGTGCTTAAAAATTGTAATTGTAGGGTGAAATCATGAAGGTGGGTTACACTTTTGCTTGTTTTATGACAAAAAAAACTGTATTTTCACAAGTTATTCAACTTCCGACATATAAAAGTATTTTTTTTATTT
>JZKD02S1776757.1:2102087-2118404 GCA_000966675.3 Picea glauca
CTAGAGGAAGATCCTTCTAGAAGCGGAAGCTTCTATTAGGTCTTCTTACATCCGCCTTATTCTATTTTATTGAAAGGTATTATTAATATTGACCTTTATTACATCCAAATATATTTCTCTACGTATGTGTGGGTTAGGACCCTAACATGTATTCCCCCTTAAAAAAAGTCTTGTCCTCAAGGCTTGAGATGTGGAAACTGCTGCAGAATTGTAACTGGTTCCCAAGTGGCATCGGCTGGAGTTGTATCTTTCCACTGGACTAACACTTCCTTGATGGTTCTCTGATGCAGGCGACACTCACTCTGGTCCAAAACTGCTTCTGATTGTAGACAAATGGATCCTTCTTCAGCTAACTTGCGAAGGTTGGTTTGAATTTGACATCGAGTTCCAATTACCTTGTTTAAGCATGAAACATGAAAAAGGTGATGTAGCTTTGAATGACTGGGTAGATCTAACTGATAGGCAACTTGTCCCACATGCTTGAGAATGGTATAAGAACCATAAAATTTGGGCTCTAGCTTCTGACAATGCTCGCCCTTGAGGGAAGTTTGCTTGTATGGTTGCATTCGCAGAAACACCTAATCCCCTTCTGCAAATTGACGTTCAGAGTGACCTTGATCTGCTTGTTGCTTCATGTGATTCTATGCCATGACCAAGTTTTCTTTGAGGGTATGGAGAATATCCTCTCGAACTGTAAGTGTTTGGTCAACTTCCTGGACCTTGGATGTACTCGGTAAGTATGAGAGAACTGAAGGTGGCTTCTATCCATATACTGCTTCAAAAGGAGTCATGCATGTAGCTGTATGGTAGGAAGTGTTGTACCACCATTTAGGTAGGGGTAACCATTGAACCCACTGATTTTTATTTTCAGAGGAAAAACACCTTAGATATGTTTCCAAACATTTGTTGACAACCTCTTTTTGACCATCAGTCTGGGGATGATAAGTTGTGCTAAGATGAAATTGGGTGCCTTGAAGCTGGAACAATTCTTGCCAAAAATTGTTTGTGAAAGTTGGGTCACGATAAGAAACAATAGAGGGGGGCATGCCATGAAGCTTGAAGACCTGGTCCATGAAAATTTGAGCCATCGTGGATGCAGTAAATGGGTGTTGAAGAGCGCAGAAATGAGCATACTTGGAAAGGATATCCACAAACATCATTATGACTGATTTATTTCCCGATTTGGGTAAGACGGTAATAAAGTCCATAGAGATATCCTTCCAAATAGCAGGTGGGATTAGAAGAAACTGTAGTGTGCTTAGAGATTTGACTATTTCTCCCTTGTTGTGTTGACACACATCACATTCAATGACAAAATTATAGATTTCCTATTTCATGCCATCCCAGAAAAAAGAACGCTTGACCCTAGCATAGGTTTTGGTGAACCTGGAGTGCCCCGCTGTAGGTGTAGCATGAAGCTCAGAAAGTACCGTGGATTTAAACTTTGATTGTTTACTTAAATACAAATGGCCTTTGTATCTAACCTCATCCTGGATCCAAGAGTACCCTGGGGGAGCTGAAGCATTGGTCTGCAATTGTTATATCAAATTCGAACTTTTGGGATCTTGTAGCCATTCCTGGCGAACAGCTTGGAGCCAATCTGGTATAATGAAGGAAAGAGAAAAAAGGGATCCTTCGTCTTCATATTTTCTAGATAGTGCATCCACTACCACATTGTCTTTGCCTTTCTTGTAAATGATCTCATAATCATATCCAAAGAGTTTAGTCACCCATTTTTGTTGCTCCGGGGAGGAAATGCGTTGTTCCAGAAAGTATTTGAGGCTTTGATGGTCCTTCTTAATTTGGAAACATTGCCACAAGAGATAAGGGTGTCAGAGATCAACGACATGAAAAATATCCAACATTTCCTTTTCATAGATGGGTTTGCCCAGATTCCTTTCAAATAGTTTCTTGCTCGTGAAGGCCAAAGGTCTACCCTCTTGCATAAGGACATCACTGATTCCTTTCCCTGAGGCATCACATTTCAACAAAATGGTCTTTGTGAAATCGGGAAGGGCCAGAACCAAAGTGGTTCACATGGCCATCTTCAAGGTTTGGAAATCTTGAGCAGCAGTTGGAGTCCAAGTGAAAGAATTCTTTCTGAGGAGAGCACTGAGAGGTGTTACAATAATGCCATAATTCCTAACAGACTTTTGATAATACCATGTTAACCCCAAAAATCCACGCAATATTTTGAGAGTCTTTGGGTGCGTCCGGTCTTGCATAGCTTCAATCTTTGTCGGATCCACCCTGACACCATCCTTGCCAACCAGATGACTCAAGTATTCTACTTATGAGGCACCAAAGGTGCATTTAGACTGTTTCAAGAAAAGTTGGTGCTGGGAGAGTAGATGGAGAACTCGATCCACATGGGTAAGATGGTCTATCTAGGTTTTGCTATAGATGAGGATATCATCAAAGAAAACTAAGACAAAATGACAGAGAAAATGATGGAAGACATGGTTCATGAGGCTTTGGAAGGTGGAGGGGGCGTTACACAAGCCAAAGGGCATGACCAAAAACTCATAGTGGCCCTCATGAGTGTGAAAGGTCACCTTGGGAATGTCTACCTCTTTCATACGTATCTGGTGATAGCCCAAGTGAATATCAAGTTTAGTAAAGAATTGGGAGCCACTCAATTCATCCAGAAGGTCATCAATGACAGGAATTGGAAATTTATCTTTAATGGTCAGTTTGTTGAGAGAACGAAAGTCAGGACACATTCTCCAAGAACCTTCTTTCTTCATGACCATGATGACCGGAGAAGAGTAAGGACTCGTACTGGGACAGATAACGCCTACAGTAAGGAGTTCCTGAACCATTTTCTCAATTTCATTTTTTTGTGAAAAGGGGTGGCAATATGGATGGATATTGGGAGGAAGGCTTCCGGGTACAAGGGGGATGGAATTATCATGAACACCGCTGGAAGGGGGGAGTCCTTAGAGAGTGGAAAATACCATTTGATGTTTAGAAAGGAGGGATTGGAGGTCTTGTGGCACCGGGGGTGTCTTTGTTGCTTGTATGGCATGGAGTTGGGCAATGACACCAGAATGACCCTTTTTGAGAAGCTTTTCCATGCGATTGGAACTAATGACCTCAGGTGAACCAACAGTGATGACATGGAATTTATATTGGTGGCCTTCCTAGTTGAATTGCATGGTTAAGTGCTTAAAATCCATGAGAATGGGGCCCAAAGTCCTTAGCCAGTCTGCACCAAACACAATTTCACAACCGCCCATGTCAATAGAAAACATATGGGATTTTAGGTGGTAGTCACCGATTTGGAGACACACATTTTCATAGCGCCCACCGCATTTCATAGAACCACCATTGCCAATCATGATTTGGAAATTGTTGATGACATGGATGTAACAATGGGTTTCTTGGGCAATGCGGTGATGAATAAAATTATGGGTTCTTCCACTATCAACTAGAATGATGACTTTTTGATGCTTGATGTAACCGATTAACTTGATTCTTTGGGGGGTGGAGAAGTCGGTGAGAGCATTGAGGGAAATGATCGGTTCTAGTTTGGGAGGTTCGGAGGGAGGAGTTATGCTAGTGATTTCTGGTGACTCAGGCACTAGGGGATTTTCCACATCCTCTTCCGAAAGATCCTCAGAGATGGCCATAAAAAGATTTTGTTCCTTACATTTGTGGCCCGAAAAATATTTTTCATCACAATTACAACAAAGGCCTTTGAGTTTGTGTTTAGCCATTTCATCCGTGGTCAATTTTTGGATCTTTAATGGGGCGGCGGGAGTAGTGGGGTTTACAGGTTTAGGGTGAGGGATAAAGGAAGGTTTATGGTTTTGAGAGGAAACAACTTGTTGTGTTTCTTTATCTTTCTTAGTAGCCTCCACCCAACTTGCAGGTCGAGCCATGAGAACATGGGCCCAAATCTCCTCCTTGAGGCCACTGATAAAACACTCTCAAAAGAAAGCATCGGTCATGCCCTCTGTTTGAAAAGCTAGGCATTCAAATGCAGCTATGAAGTCTTCTATTGTTCTGGATTGTTTCAATTTTGTCAAATAGCCCAAATGGTTGGTGTCAGTGTCAAAGCATTCATAAATCTCAGTCACAAATTGGGTCCAAGCAATATACCCTTGACGTGAATTTTTTCTCCATTGCCACCATTGTCAGCGTTCTTGATCTATATGGAGAACACCATACCGAAGTTTGGCCAAGTCATCTGTAATGTTGTAAAAAGAGAAATAATGTTCCATTTCGGTGACCCAACCAGTGGGGTCTGAGCCATCACATCCACCCGTGGAAGGCATAGGTCGCGTTGAAAGTGATTGGGATGAAAGGTATGGGAATGGGAGGAATGTTCGCCTTCAGTCTTTGGAGATGCGTCATGGAAAGGGTCATCGGTAGCGATCTTCAGTTTGGTGCAGAGTGATGCAAAGATAGATTCAAGCTGGGTGGTCAGTTCTTGTTTGACTTCCTCCATTGAGGACTGCATGGATGTATTTATGGTTGTATTGATGGATGTATCCATGGAGGCAACAGTAGAACTGAGTTGTTTCACTTCTTTTTGGGTCTCGAGGAGACTAGATTGCAAGGTGTTGAAGAGAGACTCAAGGTCTTGGCTATGGGTATGGGCCATGAGGATGGGTGAACTGAAAAGGGGTGGGTGGGGTCAATTTTTTTTTCCAAAAAATGATATGCATGAATGTGATAAGGGTGAAGAGATGAATCTAATGAAATAGGTCTCAAATAATGGTGAAAAAAATTTCCAGACTTTTTTTTTTTTTTTTTACATCTACGGATTTATACCCTAGTCTGAAGAATACTGCAGTGATGAAATCCCCATATTCTTAACCAAAAAGAAATGTGTATTTACTTGGAAACTTGAACACAGTTGTGCGGCAATAGATCTTGTCTGTGTTAATTTGTTTATGTTACTCTCCCCCAAGGGTTAGGTATTCAAGGGTTCTACAGAAAAGGGTTTTCCCTATGATATAGCTCTCTGATATACGTGTGGGGTCCAGCAGTAGTATTCGACCCAATATCTCAGGACACTTACTAAGAAGGATAGACTATACCCTTAGCCGTACTACCCGACTACCCAGGTACTAGAAAGTATCTTCCTGAGTATTGTTCTCGGTGTCACTATAGCAGTCAGGCGACCGATCGGTTTATCTAAAGAGGGCTTTAGGAAATCTAGGCCGATCCATACACAGGTGTTGTCTAATGCGCTACCACTCGAAGGGGTACCAACAACGGTTACAAGGGTGGCTAACAGATGTGTGCTTAAGAACCACTTGTATTTCCTGCATGTATGAATCCCTCAACTGCAGGTTTATGCGCGTAACGATAGATCTTTGTGTCTTAAAAACACTGGAATACGTCCCTATCCTAAAAAAAAAATTCCCACAATTTCTACCAAGGAAAGTTCTCTGATACCACTTGTAATATACCAGATATAAAAAGTATGCGGAACATAAATAAAATGCTAGAAATGGTAGAATAACAGTAATATAACCAGCATAATCTTCACAGTAACATAGAAATGATATAAGAACAACAAAAGAAATAACACTTTGATTCAGAAAGCAATGTTCACAGGCCTTTTTGAGGGGGAAACCTCCACTCGAGCAACGCTCTGTTACAATAATATACCAGCTAGGGTTCTCATACCCTTGACTCCTATTTATACTAAAAAGAAGCATCTAGAGGAAGATCCTTCTAGAAGCAGAAGCTTTTATTAGGTCTTCTTACATCCACCTTATTCTATTTTATTGAAAGGTCTTATTAATATTGACCTTTATTACATCTGAATATATTGTTCTACCTATGTGCAGGTTAGGACCCTAACATTTCCCCCCCTTAATCGAAAATTCAATGTCTCTGATACACCATCAAGCTACACAGTGGTTCATGCCACAACTTGACACAACGTCCTCTCTATGGACAAGAGGAATACAACTGCCTAACTAAACAAGACTTACTAAATAGATGGGGAATACAATAGCCTATGGAAAGACTAACAACTTGGAACAAAATCTCAGGGATGTCAGATACAACCGATCATGCACCCAATTACAACCATATTCTGAACATACAAACAATCATATTCTAAATAGAAACAAGTCCAGAATGCAAATACAAGTCTTGAATGAAATGCAAATCAAAGGTAGACTTTGAAACTTGAATTCTGACATTTTTCACTAATTTCCCCCCTGTGAACTTAAAAGTGAGAAATCTAGACCATCAGATATACCCCCTTTGAAAGTGGAAAAGGATAATCAAAACGTCTTCCAACAGAGTCTGAAGGCTCGATCATCAACTCAGAAGACTACATCAATTGGGCCCCGATCATACCCTATATCATCCAATCCTAAAAAACATTCATGTCCGTCCACTGTAGAAATATCTCCAATCAAGTACGGTTGTACTTGTGTATAAATCCGTCGATAAGAATGCTACAATAAATTGTCTTCCAGACGCCAACGTCAATTCCCTAACCATTCAAAATCAATATATTTATGCTTTCTCTTCTGACACCTTACTGAGAGGTGATTTGTCTTCCCATAAAATCTGCATGGGTGAAGATCAAAACAATTTGACTTATCATGGCCAAATGGGTGATAGTGTTTGCACTATATGGATTTTTATCTGACCCATTCACATGATCATATAAATCTAGAATATCTATAACAACACCATCATCAGCAATATCATGTACATATTTCTTACCAATATACTCAAGCTTTGTCTTCTTATCATCATTCAAAAAACCACCACTCACAAAGAAAATAGACTTGCAATAATTAGGAATATGAAAAAGGTTTTCAACATCCTTTTCATATCCTAGTCCATATTGATTTCGTTTAAAGCATAATTCTTCTCATGGTCGAACAATTCTAATTTCTTCGCCACATTTATTCACAATGTTTTCTGACATAGGGACTTCATCCAACTCATCTTCATGCTTATGAGTGTTATCACTAGTCAACTGAGTGTCTTCATTATTTTCATCCCTGATGTCATTTTGTTTGTTGAAATCACATTGTTAGTGTCGAAGGAGATTTAACTCATCAAATAACATTTTGTTTTGAAGTTTGAAAATATCAATTTTCTTGTGCGTTACTTGTAAACAAGTAATCATTGTACTGAGAGTGCACTTGTTTATTGCAATTGTAGATTTTGTAGTTGAGTTAATTAATGGGTGCAACATTGTAAATATTTCTTCAATTCTTGTCATTATGCAGAATATGGAAGATAGATGACCAATGGCTTAGATGCACACAAAGATCCTAAAACCCCCTTATTCAATTTCGGGTGGGTCAAGGACGCAAAGACAAATATGAAATTTTATTATGTAGGATGATCCCCTAAAACTCCTTTTACAAACTTTAGAAAACCCCTTATAACACCTTTACATGTTCAAGGAAAAACAAAAACCCTTATAACTCCAATTACAATCAATGGAGAAAATTCCTCCATACAAAATCTTATACTCCTTATCTAAATATGTTGCAGAAATACTGCCCCTGTGCTTACAGACCTTACTGAGAGCTGAGAGAGCATAATTTTCTCTTAATAGAGATGAGAATGACTTTATTTTATAACACTTACCCATTTTGATTCCCTTGAGACTTTAATTTCTTCTTATCTCAAACCTTCCACAATCTCAACACAAGAAGAATACAATGGGATCTCTGTGACCGATGTCTAGAATACTTTCAGCTACAAAATTTCTCTATCTTTGCTCATTAGTCTTCCGGAGAAAAACTCTTTAATGCAGTTCTAATGTCGACTTCAATTTCTGGGTGAATTGGAAGATGGTTGTTATTTTCAATGGATGGGCGCAAATCAAATTTCAAGCAATCCATTGAACCGCTTTTCCTATGATCAACGCCTTCCAATGATCAACACATGCTCAACCAACAACTATGTTACACTGATAACGTAGGTGTATAACCAAGCAAACGTTCCGATATGAATTTAAAATCGTGAACACCATTTTAAAACAAAAGAGATCTAATGTGTGTTTCTTGTAAACAAGTAATCATTGTACTTGTTTATTGCAATTGTAGATTTTGTAGTTGAGTTAATTAATGTGTGCAATATTGTAAATATTTCTGTAATTCTTTCCATTATGAAGAATATGGAAGATATATGACCAATGACTTAGACTCACAAAAAGATCCTAAGACCCCCTTATTCAATTTTACCTGGGTCAAGGACGCAAAGACAAATATGAAATTTTATTATGTAGGATGATCCCCTAAAACTCCTTTTATAAACTTTAGAAAACCCCTTATAACACCTTTACATGTTCAAGGAAAAATAAAAACCCTTATAACTCCAATTACAATTAATGGAGAAAATTCCTCCATACAAAGCCTTATACTCCTTATCTAAATATGTTGCAGAAATATTTCCCTTGTGCTTACAGACCTTGCTGAGAGAGCATAATTTTAGCTTAATAGAGATGAGAATGACTTTTATTTTATAACACTTACCCATTTTGATTCCCTTGAGAATTTAATTTCTTCTTATCTCAAACCTTCCACAATCTAAACATAGGAAGAATACAAGGGGATCTCTGTGACCAATGTCTAGAATACTTTGAGGTACAAAATTTCTCTATCTTTGCTCACTAATCTTCAGGAGAAAAACTCTTTAATGCAGTTCTAATGTCGATTTCAATTTATGGGTGAATTGGAAGATGGTTGTTATTTTCAATAGATGAGCGCACATCAAATTTCAAGCAATCCATTGAACCTCTTTTCCTATGATCAACGCCTTCCAATGATCAACACATGCTCAACCAGCAACAATGTTACACTGATGACGTAGGTGTATAACCAAGCCAACGTTCCGATATGAATTTAAAATCGTGAACACCATTTTAAAACAAAAGAGATCTAACTCCGTCCACTGGCTATTCACTCATGGGCGCACTCCTACGACTGCCCATACTTTTCCAGTAACTTGAGAGTAAGAATGAATTCATAACTCGAACCAGAATATATTCTATTCCATTCGATTCAAATGATTTCTAATTGGATTGACTAGTCAACGTTTCACCATCAACGATATACCAAAGAAAAGTTATACCAACGTTTCACCATCAACGATATACCAACGATATTCCCTTCAAATATTTCAATGCCCATTATAAACTGGAATGCATAATATCAAAGGATTCAACCATGATTTACCTCTACAAGAAATTTCCCACGCATTGTTGATCAATTGGCTTGAATCCCTTCTGAATAGATCGATGGATTACTCTGTCACGGTTAGGTGATTACACATTTCCACAGTGTAAATTTCCTTCAATGCAGATTTGAATTCCACATGACCACGCCAACACCAAATCAAATCACAATCTGTAATTGTTCATCAATGCGTTCTTAAGAACTCCCTAAATCGATTCTAAACTCGATTCTCCTCAAGAGTTCTATTTATTCCTTTTAGAACAGGAATCTCTTGCCGAGAGACTCTAACCATTCTTGTTCTCTTCAACGAAATCAATGATTTTTCCCTCTCCTCAACAATCCAACAAATATATGGATTGATCTACAACTAAGGTTCTACAGATTAAAACACATTAATCAAATCAAAATAAACATAGCACTCAAGATTTACAAGAATATAATTTCAACACATATAAGTGTCGATTATTCTTTCCATTAATGAAAACGCAACTGCACATGCATAATAACCCTGGCCTAACTCTATGTCTTGAACTTCCCCTCATTCTTGGGCTGTCTCCATCAGATACCATGGAAAGCTACCATGGTACTATCAAGCACTAAAAACTATAATGTTAGGCTTATATGATAAACTACTAGGCTCATAAGATTAATATTATGCTTTGATACCACTGTTAGATTCATAATGTAGAAAAAAACAGAAACCTAATGGAAATAACTAAAATAATCATGAAACCAAGATGAACAAAGATAAATAGAATATTGAAAGAAAAATCATACTTTATAATCATTAATGAAAAAAAAATAATGTATATGAACATAGATATATAATACGAAAATACCATAATTATCATGTAACTTTATAACATTTAGATAAACTAAAAAACTATGATTAGAGTTTTTAACATTTAAGGCAACTCTTCTGATTGTTGCTCTCACCCTACTTATGGCGCCATTGTTGTTCAAGGAAATCCCAATACTTGTGGTCGCTGCTCGTCCATGACTGCAACACAGCCCAAATGCTCCAATTCCTCCACCGCGAGATGTTCATTATTCCGTTGAAGCGACAGCGACAGGAGTGTGTACTCCCAAATATCAACGCGACAACCATGTTCTAACTCCACCTGAATGTTCCACTGGAGCATTAATTAAGAATGGTGGCGCTCTTTCGAGGAATTAATTCCCTTCTGAAGCAAAAATAAACCTTCTTAGAACTAACTTGCACATTTTCCTACCACTTTCATATGAAATCAATTTTGTTTTTCTGCGTCTCACCTGTAAATATAATTGTTTTGTGTTTTTATGCATCTCACCTGTAAATACATATTATTTTGTTTTCGGTATATCGATAGAATTTTATGATAATTTTTTAAAAGATTTTAATTTATTTGAATTTTATGATAATTTTTTAAAAGATTTTAATTTATTTAAGAATATTTATATTATTAGAATTTTCATAATAGAAGATTCATTTTATTGAAATTTCAAAAAGTAAATAAGTTGATGAGCACAAAACTTGTTTATTGAAAAAACCTACAGTTTAATTTGTAATTTTTTAATTCATTCCATTTAACATAGTAAAAAAATTAAAATACAACATGGCTTCATAAATTAAAAAAATGTTAAACTTTTAGGTAACCAAAAAAAAATATTGAACTTTTCTTTATATGATTATTCTATTTTTATTTATAATCTGTATTAATTTTTATACTAATTTATTTATATTTCACTTATTTTTTTAATAGATAATATGAATGTTTCTTATGCAAAATTTACAACAATGTGATATAGGCATATTGAAAACATATAATGGTGTCACATCATATTTCTCAAAATGGTAAATGTGAAAAGTATAATTAAATGATAGTGGTCTTATTTGTGAAATGTTCTATGTTAAGAAAATAGAATCAAAAGTTCTATGCTAAGAAAATATAATCTGAATTATGGTATAATTGGGTGGACAGTTTTGTTTACAGTTTTGGTTCTAGTTTCGATTGTCACCCTTTTTGAGGTAGTTCTCAGATCTACTATGTGCAGACTCACTCAGTGTGTTTCAGTTACAAATATTGCACGATACAGAACTTCATCATTGAGATCTCAATACTTATTGCATAGTTCGCTGCACGTTTTGATGATAACACATAATAAAGCGATTTCTTGTAACTATGCTACTCTCAACACATAATCTCACAAACATAACAAAACTCAGAAATTCTGATGAACATGTCAACAACAAAATACTTAATATATATATATATATATATACATTATCAACTTGGTGTTGTGCACGGTTACAGAATATACAAACTATGTTGAGCTTCAGCTGCAACAACTTCTGCAAAACATAGCTTGTGCTCTTACACTTCTGAGACTCTTCACAACTGTTGTTGCTTCTCTCTAACGACTATTCCATTCTACATCGACTACCTAAGACTCAGACATATATATATATATATTATCAACTTGGTGTTGTGCACGGTTACAGAATATACAAACTATGTTGAGCTTCAGCTACAACAACTTCTGCAAAACATAGCTTGTGCTCTTACACTTCTGAGACTTTTCACAACTGTTGTTGCTTCTCTCTAACGACTATTCCATTCTACATCGACTACCTACAGACTCAGACATATATATATATATATATATATACACACACTTCTGAGACTCCTCACAGCTGTTGTTGCTTCTCTCTATCGAAATTTACAAAATTTACATTGAAATTTAAATTGACATGTATTGTCACACATCTTCTATTGCGTCGAATCCTAGACAAATGTGTAGTTTCTAAAATGCATCCCTTGCCAAATTTTTTGTAAATATATCTGCAATTTTTTCTTTAGACCTGCAAACTTCCAAACAAATTTCTTTGTTATTCACCAATTCTCTGATAAAATGATACCTTGTATCAATGTGTTTGGTTTTCTTGAGAAACACATGATTCTTGGAATGATGGCGAAGTTGTTGTCACAAAACATTGTAGTTGGTTATTGTTGTTCCTGCAACAAATCTTTTAACATTCTTCTCATCAAAACAACTTGACAAGTTGCGCTTGTAGTTGCAAAATACTCATCTTTAGCTGAATAAAGAGTCACAATGGGATGCTTCATTGATTCCCATGACATTATACCTATTCCAAAATGAAATGTGTACCTATAGGTACTTTTCCTGTCATCTATGTTGCCTCCACAATCCTCCACAATCACTGTGAGTGTATCCAATAAATCTAAAATCTTCTGAAATAGAATACATAATATCAAAGTATTTTGTTCCATTCACGTATCTCAAAATTCTTTTTCCTACCTTCCAATGGGATTCTTTTGGATTTTCCATTAACCTTGAAATAAAAGTTACTCCATACATAATATCAGGCCTTGTTGTTGTCGGATACACAAGGTTTCCTACCATCCGTTTAAATAGAGTGGGATCCACCTTGGACCCTTCACCTTCCTTTCTCAACTTAAATCATGTTGTGATAGGTGTTAGGGTTGCTTTGGAATTTGTCATGTTGAATATTTTTAAGATTTCATGTGCATATTTAGATTGTGAAATAAATATGCAAAATTTGGACTCGTGAACTTCAATGCCCAGAAAATATCTCATAAGCCCCAAATCAGTCATTCCAAATTCATTCTTCATGTCTAACTTAAATTTTTCTATGCCAAAATGACCTATAAAAATCAAATCATCTACATATAAACAAACGATTAACATATTACCTTGTTTATTGGATTTGATGTACAATGTTGGCTCACATTCACTTCCCTGAAATCCATTTTGAGTGAGATAGGAATCTATGCGACTGTAAAAAGCTCTAGGGGCTTGCATTAATCCATACAATGCCTTCTTCAATCTGTATACTTTGTTTTCTTGTCCTCAAACCTCATAGCCTTGTGTTTGTTCCACATATACTTGTTCTTCTAAATGACCATTCAAAAATGTTGACTTTACATCCATTTGATAAATAGGCCACTTACTCTTTGTAGTAATGGTCAACATAGTTCTGACTATGTCCATGCGCACAAGTGGCACAAATGTTTCATTGAAATGTATCACAGGTTGTTGTGTAACGCCCCTTGCAACTAGCCTTGCCTTTAGCTTCTGTACATTTCCATTTGCATCTTGCTTGGTTTTATAAATCCACTTAACACTTATCACATCCTTGTCCTTAGGTACATCTACTAACTTCCATGTCTAATAATTATCTATGCATTTAATTTCTTCATCCGTGGCTTGTTCCCATACATAATTCTTGACAATTTCTTCAAAAGTTAATGGATCATTTATTTGTGAAAACAGAGAAAAAACTGAAAATGAATTTGTTTTGTCAAAATTGTAGATGTCGCATAGACTTCTTCTCTTCCTTGGTAACATACTTTCTAATGTTGGATCTGGGGATGTAGAACTACTTAGAATTCTTGCTGGAGTTTGTTGCACTCTCGATGTGGACTGCACACCTGTAGATCATACTAGAGTAGTGTATGTTGCAATTTGTGTCGCAGTTCCATGTGTAGAAGGAACTTCACATTGACTTATAACTAGTGTTTGATACACTTCATCCTCTATATAATCATGCCCGATAGCATCAATAATTTTAACTATCCTTTCTATGCTTCCATCCCATGCTTCATTCTCCACAAATTGAGCATCGTGGTTGATTATGACTTTTCTTGCAATAGGATCATACAATTTCTATTCTTTTGCATCTTCAGAGTACCCAAAAAATATGGATTTTCATCCTTTGTTGTATAAATTCTTTATCAAATCATCTGGAACATGTGCATATGCGACACAACCAAAAACTTTTAAGTGCACAACATTATGCTTCATACATGTCCAGGATTCTTAAGGAACTTTGTTTTTCACACTCTTTGTAGGGCATATGTTCATGATATATATTGTAGTTGCTACTACCTCATCCCAATACTCATTTGAACAATGTTTGGATTCCAACATACTGTGCACCATTTCCATGATGGTGTGATTCTTTCCTTTTGTGACACCATTATGTTGTGGTGTATACAACGCAGTGAATTGGTTGTGAATGCCATGAACATTTAAAAAATTATGAACATATCTTGAAACATATTCATCTCCTTTGTCCATTCTTATAACCTTGATGTAATAACCACTTTGCTTCTCCACAAGTGACTTGAATTGTTGAAAGCAACCAAATGCATCAGATTTATGTTTTAGGAAATAAATCCATGTTTTTCTTGAGAAATCATCCATAAATGTAAGAAAATAGGTGTTACCTCCTATAGATAGTGTTTGCATTGGTTCACATATATCTAAATGTACTATTTCCAGTGGAGATTTTTCTCTATATGAGTTGCGAACTGGAAATGACTCTCTATGTTACTTTCCAAAGATGTGGCCTTCACATATTCTTTCTAGTTTTTCAATTAATGGAAAACCTTTCACTATATCTTTTGTATGTAACAACTTTATACCTCAAAAGTTTAAATGTTCAAATCTGAAATTGTACAGCCAGGAATCATCCTGCACTTGAGACTGGAATGATGCCTTCATTTCTACACCACTGTCTTCATTTCTCTTAAAATTGTGTGCACTACCTTTTTATTTTTTAGAACAACGCACACTTACCTCTTCACTTTATGCTTTGAATGTAGTGTCAAAGTGCACATATTTTTCTTCATAGACAACTTGTGTTGTTTTTCTCTTCATGGCCAATGTCAATGGAAACATTTTGTTGCTTATAATCTGAGTTCTTGCAATACGCTTATTGCTTGGACATCTGTCCAAAATCACACAGTGATTATCTTCCATGTAGATTCTATATCCCTTTTTGTAACAACTTCCATGTGCTCATCAAATTATGTTTTAGACTAGAAACATAATATACATCAGTAATAACCTTTTTCTCTCCTTGTTTGGTTAAAATGTTAATACTGTGTTTACCTAAGGTAGTGACTTGGATATTGGTTCCAAGTGTAATTTTAGTTTGGACTGACTTATCCAAACTAGAAAACAATTCTAAGTTTCTTGTCATGTGATTATTGCATCGTGAATCTAAATACCATATGTCACATGGAATTTCTTGAGAAACATTTCATTCAATTGGTGAAATTATAGGCATTTCTTTAGCACGCACCATAAACATAGAGTTGGATGAAGTATTTATGTTTTTTGACCGACCTTGACCTTGCTTGTTATGGTTCTACTATCTCTTCCTGCATTCATATGCATAATTTCCATACTTTTTATAGTAATGGCACTAAATATTTGATTTATCAAATACTTGGCTGATTGTTATTTGGATTTTGACCTCTTCCACCAATATTTTCAGGACTGCTACTGCATCCTCCTCTAGCAGAACTCCTTCCTCTGCCTCTAGAGTTAGCTCTCCCCCTTCGTCTTCCATGGTTTATAGATGACTGTGTGGAGAATTCATTTTCTAATGACATATTTGATCTATTTAATATGTTTTCATGATTCATAAGGGAGGCTTATAGCTCATCTAGAATAAGGTGGCTTAGATCTTTGTTCTCTTCTAAAGTCACAAGAAGAGTATAAAATTTAGGTGGAAGACTCCTAAGTACCTTCTCAAAAAGATTCCTATCATCTATGATTTCTCCATGAGACTTAATCTAATTTCTCATGCCAATAACATGGGTATAAAAGGAATCTACCGAATCTAAGTCTTTCATTGAGAGAGTTTCAAAATATTTTCTAAGAATTTGTAGTTTTGAAGTCTTGACTTTTTCCATACCTTGATAATAAGTTTTTAATATGTCCCATGCTTCCTTGGCTTGATTTTATGATGCAAATCTTGGGATTATGTTCTCATGCATGGATTTATGTATATAAAACATAGCCTTTCCATCCTTCTTCCTTTGATATTTCAAGGCATCCTTCGCAGCTTGTGTGAGAGCGTTGTATGTTGTATGATATGCTAGTTCCACATAGCCATTTTCAACTATCTCCCATACATCTTGACCCTGAAATAATTCCTTCATGGTCAAGGACCATAACTCATAATTTTTTCCTGTAAAAGTGGGAGGTTGTAGATTTGAAGTAGAATCCATGATTTCACCTTATAACATAGTTGACGCTCTTGAAACTTACTCTAATGAAACCTGCTCGGATGCCATATCTCAAATATACAACGTGCAGACTCGCT
>JZKD02S1776757.1:2118454-2141288 GCA_000966675.3 Picea glauca
TTGTTTCTTCTGTCTATCGACTATTACATTCTACATTGACTACCTACAAACTTGGACATATGTATATAGATAAATATAGAGATTTCCTGTAGAAGAGAACAGAGTCAAACAATTAAGATGACAATAAATATGACTGAGTCTATCTAATTTACAGAGCTCGAGAAAGATAGAAGATCAACTCATTAATAATGCTGCTACTTGTCATGTCTAAATAAGTAACATCTTTGCTTTACATGATAGACAAAGTCAGCATAAGCATAAATCTCATGAATTATAATTAATATTTCCAACAATAGTTATACATTTAGGATCAAGAGGGCCAAAGAGAAATGGGGATATGCTTCAATGGATCTTATGAGTTAATAACCATGATTGAAAGGAGATATAAAGCATATTTTGAGGGGAGGGTCTAGAATAATATCACTCAAATGATGGTTTAGAATGACTAATATTGGTTTGATACTCCTCGTGTACAACTTTTTCCCGTGATTATTTCACCTATAATCACTCATAATTATAGAAAAAAATCAAGGGAATATTCAAGGTGTGCCCTAGGTATACTATTCCTACCCAAAGAATGTCCTTCCATATTTGAAGTCTGTAAATAGGAAGTTGTCTAGTTTTGATTAATGGTAGTCAAAGATATATACAAGGGGAACCACCACAAGCTAGAATTTTACGCTCGATGGGTGTAGGAACAATACTTGCCATGTATGCATGGTATTGGTAGAAAAACACATGGTTGATGGGAGAATCATACCTTTATCAGCTGCGGGTGGAATTCCCTGAGAAATACTATCACAATGAAGTAATGAGGATAAAACCCAACTTGGGGATGAGTTCAAAGGTGTGGTCAAGGAGTTGTTGTGGCTCAGTTTTGACTAAGTGATTTCGTAAAGCATATTTCAGTAGAAGATGAATCTACATATTCTAGTAAGACTATAGAAGCTTAAGTGTGTAGTTTCATAGAAGATGAGTATGTGGAGGATGGGGATTCATCTTAAATATCCTATGCACTTAGTTTTCTTTATCCTTTATGCACATTTATAAAGACACAAATTATTTTGTAATCTTTTGTATGAGTGGGTTATAATTGGAAAATTCCATAGTATGTTTCAAAATCTTATGTAAACACTATAACCACCTATATATATAAGGTTTGTATTGCAATTACAGAGCTTGTTATGAGGTTAGTATGATCAAGAGTTAGAGAGATAGCTAGAGTTATGATTTCTTGGTCTGAGTTATGTAATATCATTCATGTTGTTAGTACAATAGATCATTGATATTCTTATATATTTGTGTTTATACTATATCTAGATGATCTTTACCTGTTTGTAATAGATATGAATGTTTTTAGTTATGATGGTATAAATGAATATGACTAATGAAAAAATAAGTAATGTGACCCCACCTAAATCATTAATACTCTACACCTTAATAACATGGCAGCTATCGTGTGCACCTCAAGTGATACATCCTTCCTTTTGGAAGGTTGAATATGCTCATGCACTAGAATACATCAAGCCATTATTGGACACCTTCTAGGGACACTGGGTCTATCACAGAGCCAACACTTCCTCTCCCTCTCTTCCTCTCCCTCTCCCTCTTCCCTTCTTCCTCTTTTTTGTTCTCTCCCCCCCCCCTCCTCTCCCTCTTCCTCTTTTTTTTGCCCCCTCATATCCCTCTCCCCCACTCAACTCATATTTTTCCTTTTTATCTTATCCCTAATCCCCATATTACTTCACTCTTCTTCTCTTTCTTTCCCTCCTCCAAAGTAAGATAACCCAAACAATTTTTTTTTTTATTATTAATCATAAATTGGTATTGATTTTTTTTCCATGTAACCATGCATAGGAAACCATGGGAGACTTCACCATCATTTACGAGTAATAACTAAGGAAAATAATTTATTTAAACTATAGTACACTTGAGTAAATAGGGACATCATGTTGATTAAGGTTGGTTGTCATTGATTTCAACCCTTGAAGAAATCCCTGTAGCATAAAGGTTTGGGTAATAGACCTAAGATTGTTTGATGTAAAGATGACTCATTATTGTCTTGTCAAGGTTGATAAGAAGTAAAGATGGATGAACTCCAAAGTGGTCCCCTTATGGTTAAATCCCTCATGGGAAGTTGCTTTGCAAAGTGAGAGAACCTATGATTAATTGTGGAATAATGAGATGAAGGATAGTGAATTTGTCAGTGAAACTATCCTAGATGGATAGTGCTTGTCATTCCAATTCTGGTGGTATGTGGAACGTCACATAACTCCTCATGGTTAGAGAGTTATGAGCATATTAAATTGGAGAACCCCTCATAAGTCTTATAGAATCCCCCAAGGGTCAAAGTGCTTTGCAAAAGAAATTATTTTAAATGAAGAAGCCCTAAAATAAGGAAAGCGTAAGGCTACATGAAGATATAAATAAGAGGCAAAGCTCACTCATTAAACACACACTTGTACATATTGTATATCTGTTTTCTTGTGTAAAGCTTCTTGTAAATACTTGTGGATACATCTAAAGTGGTGAACGTCTGAGGTAGCACGAAGGGTTGACGATGAAGTTCTTGGATTTACAGAAAACCATATTTTCTTGTGTGTACGCGAGTTGTCTTTGTATAGGGTGTGTATACGTGACCTGTCTGTGTATAGGGTGTGCACAGTACGTGGGATGTCTGTGTATAGGGAGCATACATGTTGATAAAGTAATGGAAACTTGAGAAGATGAAGATGCAGAAGTTTTATATTCTTAGATCAAGCTCCCAGGAAGGTATAAACTGCTTATATACATCAGATCCATCCATTGGTTCAAAAGGTATGTCTTATTTCTATGAATAGATGGATTTTGATGTATGCATGAGGAATGGCAATGGAGATTTGAGGATTTTCCCTAGAGAGACCAGTGGCTACATGTGAGATTCTGTATAAGTCAGATCTACAGAATTACAGTGCAGGTATGTTCATCATTGATACTTTTTGTGAGGCACATCTTGTATTTCTTGGCATATGGCTATAGGATTTTATGGTACATGGTTGAGAGCTTGTATTTGTGTAATAGTTGATGTATTGAGAGGCTAAATATCAGAAATGGTTTGATGAATAATATCATGTGATGGATATTATACGTGTTCATGGTTACACACACCTATGTGGCACATGACTAGAGAGAGACATATTTTCCTTGAGTAAATGTTATGTATGAGGATGCATGAACAAGGTACAGTTATTGTCTAGATACAGTGAAAAGTTATATATCTATGTGAAAGAAGTTATAGAGGGTCAGAAGTTTTCAATAAAAAGGAAACCCTAGTTTTCAGAAGGCATATGCAGGCTGCATAACAATTTGGTCGCATACATACGCGGGCTACATAACAGATAGGGTGCATAAATATGTGGGTTGCAACACTACAGGTCACGTACCTGTTGTATTTTTGTAGATACATGTTTAGTTCAGGTATAGATTGATTATAGGGAAGTTGTATAGATTGGATATAGGTTAGTGGTATAGGTTGATACAGTTGTACGACAGTATATCTCATAGTGACAGGTTGACAGTGGTTCCAACATTCTACCTATACTTCAGGGAGGTTGGACGGGGCAAGGATAGGTGGTTGTAGCCACCTTTTTGTTGTAGCTGGAGAACATAGGGGGTTGTAGCCTCCTTCTAGTTGTATCCATAGAATTAGGGAGTTGGAGCTTCCCTCAAGTTGTAGCCTGAGAAACTAGGGAGTTGAAGCCTCCTTCCAGTTGCAGCTGAAAAAAAAATGAATTTGGTGCTTCCAATGAATGTGATTCTTCAAGACATATAAGAAAAAACATTTTTTGGTTTTCTCCCGATTTGGGTTTCCATGTAAAACATTGTTGTATTGTGTATGTGTGTGATTGTTCATTTCTTATTGCTTATTATTGGATAATAATACTACATCGATATCACATTTGGATTAATTTGGAGAAAAATGATTACTATTGCACTATTACTGATTCACCCCCCCTCTCAGTAATCCAATAATTGGTATCAGAGCAGGTTCTTTCAGAAATCAGTTTAACCACTGAAAGGTAGATCATGGAGAGTACCAACTTGTATAAAAATGGAATACCAAATTTTGATGGACAAAAGTATTCTTTTTGGAGAATAAGGATGAAGACATATATGCAGGCACAGGGATTTCAAGTTTGGCAATCAATTGCAAATGGATACACAACACTAGCAGTTCCACTTACAAATGAAAAAGTAGTGAAACTTTGTGAGAATAATTCCAAAGCCACAAATTCACTTTTGAATGGTCTCAGTGATACAATATTCACCAAAGTTTCACATTGTAAATCCTCTAAAGATATTTGGGACAAGCTCCGAAATATTTATGGAGAAACAAAAGTCAAAGCAGAAAATATTGAAACTTATAGGGGTCAGTTTGAACAACTAAAAATGAAGGAAGATGAGAATATTGCAGCCTACTTCTTACGATTTGATGAAATAGTGAATGCAATCATAGGATAGGGAGAAGAAATCGAAGAATCTGTAATTTTTCAAAAGGTACTAAGATCTTTGCCTATGAGATTTAACCCTAAGATATCTTCACTAGAAGAAATATCATATCTAAACTCAATAAGCATGGACGAAATATGAAATGAGAACTAAATAGGAAAATTCAGATATAAAAGAAGCAACCTTCAAAGCATCCAAAAGATCAAAGAAAAATAAAAATCAACAAAAAGAATATAGCAGCAATAGTGATGTCTCAGAAGATGATAAAGAAGTGGCCAACTTCATCAAAAGACTGAACAAGGGAACCGACGGTAGGTATAGAGGTAAGCTTCCTTTAATTTGTTTTAGTTGTGATGGTATTGGTCATTTTGCTAACAAATTTCCTCATAAGAAAAAGAGAAATGATGAAGGTTACTCAAAAGGGAAACACACATATAAAGGCAAAAGAAATACAAAGAAAGTTTTCAAGAAAAGATTATGCACAAAAGAAGACATCTCATCATCAGATGAAGATGAAGTCAGTGACAGTGAGATAGGAAGAGTTCTATTCATGGCAGTAAAATACTGTGACAAAGAAGACTCCAAAGAAGAATATGAAGAAGCCAAAGAACAAGTCGAAGAAGAAATTGAAGAGGCAGAAGTTGAATTTTGAGAAGAATTAATGTGTGCCATAGAAGTTATCAGAAGCGAAAAGAAGAAGAACAAGAAACTGCAAGCAAAACTAGAAAAGAAAGAAGACAGTCAAGAACTAGAACAAATGATCACAAAATTGAATGTTCAAATAGAATAAGATAGAAGAATTGAAGAAGCACTCAAAGAACAACTAGAAGAAAATGACAGGATCATCAGAAACTTGCAAGCAGAGATTATCACATTAAGAAAGGATATTCAAAAGAAAAATTTGCAGAATAGATGAAATTTTTTGGATGACATTATCAGCAGTCAAAAGTCCCATTTTGACAAGACCAGACTTGGATACAATCAAACAAAAAAAGGATCAAGCTCCAAAACAATAGAGTAAGAAAACTATCCAAAAAGCTATGCAGAAACAATCAAAGGTTATAGGAAGATATACAAAGAAGATTACAGGGACACTCCTCCACCGAGAAAATTCATATTTCAGAATCAACAAATGACAGATAAGCGTCAAGAAGAAGAAGGATTCACAAGAGCACCTCCTTTCAGAAGATCCTCAACTCCCAGGTATCAAAATATATTTTTTGTTTTATGTTATGCATGTAATAATTTTGGACATAAAGTTGTGAATTGTAGAGATAACAATAGGAACAACAACAACTTTGAGAGTTATACACAAAGGAGCTATTCAAGAAGGCCTAGTGAAACATAGAGAAGAAATTACAATAGGTTTTAATCCTTGAGCAATGAAGTGGAATGTTACAAGTGTAACAATTTTGGACATGTGGCCAAAGAGTGCAGAATGAAAATCCCTCATAAAGAACCTCAACAGAACAACAACAGTCACAAACATGAACCAAAGAAAAGGACATGGATAAGAAAGCAAGATCAATATATCAATGAAGAATGCACACTTGTTCTACAAGCTAAGCAAAAGAAACGTGGTTGGTATGTTGACAGTGGGTGTTCAAAACACATGGCATGTGATAGAGACAACTTTCTTACATTACGAAAGGAAAGATATGAATCGGTCTCCTTTGGAAATGATGATTTAGCCAAAATCATTGGAAAAGGCACAGTCTGAATTGGGAACAAGAATGAAAAGGAAGAAAATGTTATACTTGTAGAAGATATGAAACATAATCTTCTAAGTGTGAGTAAAATGTGTGAAGAAGGTCTTAAAGTTACTTTTGATTCACACAAGTGTGAGATAAGAAAATAAGGTTTGGGGAAATTGGTCGCTACAGCTGCAAGAACTTCAAGCAACATATATGTGTTAAGTGAAATTGGAAATGAAAAGTGGTGTCTAGAAAAGGAAGATGAAAGTTGGCTATGGCACAAAAGAATGGGTCACTTACATTTTTATAACCTTGTCAAAGTCAACAAAAGAGAAGCAGTCAGAGAAATGCCCCGGATCACGAAACCGACCAACAGCTTTTGCAAGCATTGTCAACAAGTAAATCAAACAAAGACTGGGTTCAAATCAAAGGAATATTCAATGACAAGACCACTGCAAATTGTGTATACTGATCTAGTTGGACCAACTAAAATAAAGGGCTTAAAAGGTGAGAAATACTTTATGTTATTAGTTGATTATTATACAAGAATGATTGCAGTTTTCTTTCTCAAGATTAAGTCAGATTCTTTTGAAAACTTCAAGATCTACAAGGAAATGGTTGAAAATGAAGTGGATTCAAAAATCAAATGCTTGAGATCTGATAATGGAGGAGAGTTCAACTCAAAGGAATTTATGGACTACTTCAACAATCATGGAATAAAAAGGCAATTCTTCATTGCTAGGACACCTCAACAGAATGGAGTTGTTGAGAGAAAGAACAGGACAATACAAGAAATGGCTCGAACAATTGTAATGGATTCAAAATTGACAGATATTTTTTGGACACAAGCAGTGCATACAATAGTTCATATTCAAAATAGAGTAATGCTAAGAAACATCACTAACAAAACTCCTTACGAAATATGGAAAGGAATACCAGCAAATGTAAAGCACTTCAGAGTTTTTGGAAGAAAATTCTATATCAAAAGAGAAGATGGTGGAATGGGAAAGTTTGACTCTCATGTGGACAAAGGATTACTTGTTGGTTACTGAAGTACAAGGAAAGCATACAAGTGTTATAATATAAGATTGATGAAAGTTGTCGAAAGCATCAATGTAACAATTGATGAAAAAGGCACACTAGAATCAAAGGAAGAAATTGTATCAATGAAACAACCCTTAGAAGAAGAAGAAGAATATGAAAAATAAGTAAAAGAGGAAGATGAAGAGAATCCGATAGAAGAAGAACAACAATTTTAGCAAGTCTCTCCAAAGACACCCAGTAAACGAGTACAAAAGAATCATCCTTCATATTAGATTATTGGAAACAAAGATGCAGGAGTTGAGACTATAAGAAGAATCCATTCACAAGAACAAACGCACCTAGCACTCTTATCTACAATTAAACCAAAATGTTTTGAAGAAGCCAACAAGGATGAATTTTGGAATAAGGCCATGGATGAAGAATTGGATCAAACAGAGAAAAATGACACTTGGGAATTGGTTCGAAGACCAAATAATAAGAATGTGATCAACAAAAAATGGGTATTCAAAAATAAATTGAATGAAGATGGACAAGTTACAAGGAACAAAGCTAGATTGGTATGTAAAGGATATGCTCAAATTGAAGGAATCAACTTTGAAGAGACATTTTCCCTAGTAGCCAAAATGGAAGCAATCCCTTTGATTTTAGCTTATGCATGATCCAAAAATGTTAAAGTTTATCAGATGGATGTAAAATCATTTTTTTTGAATGGGGAACTTGAAGAAGAAGTCTACATTGAACAACTAGAAGGATTCCAATTGTCAGAGAACACAAATTATGTGTGTAAATTAAAAAAGACCTTGTATGGTCTAAAACAGGCTCATAGAGCATGGTACTCTAGACTGGATAAGTATCTATAGAAGGAAGGGTTCAAAAAAGGAAGTGCAGACAACAACCTCTACATCAAGGTAATTCAAGGTAATATTTTATTAATTGAATTTTATGTTGATGATATTATTTTTGGTTTTGATTATGACAGGTTAAGCCAAAAATTTGCAAAATATATGCAAAATGAATTTGAAATGTGGTTGCTTGGAGAACTATCCTTCTTTCTGGGAATTCATATACGTCAAAGAAATCAAGGAATTTTTATTTCTCAAACCAAGTATATCAGAGAAATGTTGAAGAGGTTCGGAATGGAAGATTGAAAACCATTTATCACTCCCATGCAAACCAGTTGTAAGTTGAGCAAAGATGATGATTCGAAGTCTACAGATCAGAGGCAATACACATCAATGATTGGAAACCTACTATATGTGACAACATCTAGACCATATGTAATGCAGGAAGTTGGAAAGGTGGAATGATTTCAAGCATCACCAAAGGAATCACATGTATTAGCAGTGAATAGTATTTTCAGACATCTCAAAGTAACAAAAGAGTTTGGATTATGGTATCCAAAAGGAAAGGATCTATCACTAATTGCCTACACAGATGAATATTGGGCAGACTGTATTGATGACTAACGAAACACCAGTGGAGCAACGTTCTACTTGGGTGAGTGTTTAGTATCATGGCTAAGTAAGAAACAATCATCAGAATCTTTATCTACAGTCGAGGCAGAGTATATCACATCTATATCATGTTGTACACAGGTACTTTGCATGAAACAAACTCTGACAGATATACAGGTTGAGTATGATGAGCCCATTCCAATCTATTGTGATAATACAAGCACCATCAGTATCTAAAAGAACCCTGTAATGCACTCCAAAATGAATCACATTCCAATGAAGTATCACTTTCTACAGGAGCAGGTTTCATAAAAGAACATCATATTTGAGTATGTAGGCACAAAAGAACAAGTGGCATACATCTTTACAAAACCACTTCCACCATCCACGGGAAGCCTTTGAATATCTTTGCCAGAGACTTGGAGTTATTTATACTCCAAAATGAATACTTTTTGAATGCTTATCTTATATGTCTTAGATATACACGAGGAAGCACCATAAGAGGACAGTTCAGTCAAGGGGAGAAGCCCAAGATGGAAAGATACATTTTCCATTGATGACAAAGGGGGAGAATTTTATAGTTTTATCAGATGTAGAGGACAGATGCATGGTTCCAGGGGGAGTAGATTTATCAGATACAGAGGACAGGGGCATGGTTCTAGGGGAGCATGAGTGATATGATTTCAGTATTGCATCAAAGTGTTTCCATCAATGCCAAAGGGGGATATTGTTGATTAAGGTTGGTTTTCATTGATGTCAACCCTTGAAGAAGGCCTCGTAGCACAAAGGTTTGGGTAATGGACCCAATATTGTTTGATGTAAAGATGACTCATTATTTTCTTGTCATGGTTGATAAGAAGTAAATATGAATGAACTTCAAAGTGGTCCACATATGGTGAAATCCCTCACAGGAAGACGCTTTGCAAAGTGAGAGAACCCATGCTTAATTGTGGAATAATGAGATGAAGGATAGTGAATTTTTCAGTGAAACTATCCTATATCGATAGTGCTTGTCATGCCATTTTCGGTGTTATGTGGAACGTCACATAACTCCTCACAGTTAGAGAGTTATAACCATATGAAGTTGGATAACCCATCATAAGTCTTATAGAAGACCCCATGGGACAAGGTGCTTTGCAAAAGAAATTATTTTAAATGAAGAAGCCCTAAAATAAGGAAAGTGTAAGGCTACAGGAAGATATAAATAAGAGGCAAAGTTCACTCATTAAACACACACTTGTACATATTGTATATATATTTTCTTGTGTAAAGCTTCTTGTAAATACCTGTGGATACATCTGAAGTGGCGAACGTCTGAGGTAGCATGAAGGGTTAAAGGAAAAATTCACGAATTTACAGAAAACCCTATTTTCTGGTGTGTACGTGGGCTGTCTCTGTATAGGGTGCGTATACGCGATCTGTCTGTGTATAGGGTGAATACATTACATGGGATGTCTTTGTATAGGGAGTGTACATGTTGATAAAGTCATGGAAAGTTGAGAAGATGAAGATGCATAAGTTCTAGATTCTGAGATCAAGCTCCCATGAAGGTCTAAACTATTCAAATACATCAAATCCATCCATTGGTTCAAAAGGTATGTCTTATCTCTATGAATAGTTGGATTTTGATGTATTCATGAGGAATGGAAATGGAGATTTGAGGATTCTCCCTATAGATACCAGTGGCTACATGTGATCTTCTGCATAAGTCAAATCTATAGAATTACAGTGCAGGTATGTTCATCAATCATACTTCTTATGAGGCACATCTTGTATTTTTTGAAATATGGATAAGGGTTTTTATGGTACATGGTTGAGATCTTGTATTTGTGTACTAGTTGATGTATTAAGAGGCTGAATATCAGAAAGGGTTTGATGACTAAGATCATGTGAGGGATATTATAGTTGTTCATGATTACAGACACCTATGTGGCACGTGAATAGAGAGAGACATATTTTCCTTGAGTAAAGGTTATGTATAAGGATGCATGCATAGGGTACAGTTGCAGTCTAGATATAGTGACAGGTTACAAATCTATGTGAAAGAATTTATAGAGGGTCAAAAGTTTTCAATAAAAAGGAAACCCTAGTTTTCAGAAGGCATACGTAGGCTCCATAACATTTTGGTAGTGTACATACGCAGGCTGCATAAAAGATAGGGAGCGTACATACGTGGGATACAAGACTATAGGTCGTGTACCTGTTGTATTTTTGTAGATACATGTTCAGTTCAGGTACAAATTGATTACAGGGCAGTTGTACAGATTGGATACAGGTTAGTGGTACAAGTTGATATAGTTGTACGATAGTATATTTCATAGTGACAGGTTGACAGTGGTTCCATCATTCTACTTTTCCTTCAAGGCGGTTAGATGGGGAAAGGATAGGTGGTTGTAGCCGAAAAACATAGGAGGTTGTAGCCTCCTTCTAGTTGTAGCCATAAAATTAGGGAGTTGGAGCTTCCCTCAGGTTGTAGACTAAGAAACTAGGGGATTGAAGCCTCCTTCCAGGTGCAACTGGAAAACAAAGGAAGTTGGTGCTTCCAATGAATGTAATTCTTCAAGACATATAAAAAAAATCATTATGCGGTTTTCTACCAATTTGGGTTTCCACATAAAACACTTGTGTATTGTGTATGTGTGTGATTTTTCATTTCTTATTTCTCATTATTGGATAATAATACTACATTGATATAACACTTGGATTAATTTGGAGAAAAAGGATTAATGTTGCACTATTACTGATTTAGCCCCACTCTTAGTAATCCAACACATCAAATATTAATACATAGAGGCCTATTAACATATCGCAAGGGAAGGAAACTCAAGGACTTGACCCTCAAACCTCATACATGTAAATCATAGAACAAAACCACTCAAGCTAACCCAATGGGCTATCATAAACTGTTATTATTAGCATTAAGTTTTTATTTTCTATCTGTTAAAATAAACCTTGATTCACTAAGGTAATAACTCATAATTAATTAAGGTAATTAGTTGTACCAAAATGAACCCCATATCCCTCAAGATAGGGTAGTGATAACACCCCTACAAACTCTAATGAAAATCCTATGATAACTAGGGAATATTTTGAGAAACTATGGGACAAAGGTCTCTTGAAAAATTGATCTGCCTACACAAAAACCCAATAATAGATATCTTGAATAATCACTATCATTAATCCAATAATAGATAACTTGGTTATTTTTATGCTATCTACCATTGATATTTTTATGCTCCCATGTATATTTTAAGTAAATTATCTATACTAGTTATCAATGGGATTATTATACCTACCAACTAATAGGCACACAAATTACTCTGCTCAAACTCTGTAATATCCCTACTAGAGTGGGGAGTTGAACACATGAGAAAACCTCCACTAACACTAAGGCTAATAAGAAGCCCTTTGTTGTAGTCTTGCATTGTAGACTAAGATTCCACCATCAATCTATGGGATGGATACCTTGGAAAAGGAGATCTTGGTGTTGCAAAATCAATTTTTACCTTGTAAATATTGAATGTAGTAATATGTATAAAAATGTAATGTGAAATATTTCTAAGGAGAATTAAGGAAACTTGTTCTCCCATCCATGTTAACCTCTCTTTATTTACATTTTGACCTATCTCTATATTATTTTTCACTAACAATTATTCTAGAAGTCGTTCCAAAGAATATGGTAATTAGATGCCACACTATGAATTCCTCACACTAAAATACAATTCACATAAACCAATCTAGTAGAAAGAACGATGAAGGAGTTCAATTAAATGGCTACTTTGACACCCACATTATTAGTGATTTCACTTTAATGGAATAAGGTAAATATAAACTTATTATAATTTTGTTTGAGCTTTATTATTACCTTTCCTTTTTTTTCTTTGAAACTAACTAAAAAAAAAATTGTAATTATTATGAAAATTTGACCAACTCATTATGTGGACAAACATTGTTTCTTTTGCATTGAAATATTATGTGTATTTTTTTGATGTTATATTTTTTCTATCTTGTTCATTCTTCTCTATAATTTGTGGCATGAGTATCTCTTAATGGATACAAAAAAGATCTTATATGTTAGTGGTCAAATCTGAATCCATTATAGGAATTTTAATGAACTCCACTTTACCCAAAACCCCAATGGTAATTGTTAAACTCCTTTTTAAAGATTATTATTGATATATAATAAATTCATCATCAATGAGAGTTATGCATGATTTGGGACTAGCACTTATATTTCAGCTTCACTTCAAACGCTTTTGTCAATATTAATTTTTTTGACATTTAGATTTTTTGGGAGAACCTAAACACTCACAATGGGTAAATTGTTTAATCCATATAATATCTTGCTAGTTGGTTTTCCTTACAAGAAAGTTTAGCTAGTGGTTGTTACGAGTAAAATCTCTCTATGGCTAGGGGTAAACCACAACAAATGGAAATGACTGCAGAAATCAACTCTAATCTCAAGTATGCTATATAAACAAATATGATAACAAGACAAGATAAGAGGCCTACCTCGTCGAGACGTTCGATGAAGTCCACCATTGAGAACTTGACCCAAAGCAATAGACCTGCAACTAGTTCTCAACAACCAAGCAACACAAGCATATGGTAATAATATATAATTTTGACACATTAGATAACATAATCCATTAACATTCATAACAAATACACCCATGGAATAATAATTCAAATATTTGCGAGATATTAATTGGACGAGAAAGGAGTATTTCTATTAAGATATAATCAAGATAAGTGAATGAGTTACAAACTTTTGTGTCAGCATTTTTCAGAACCGAGAAACTAAGTTCCTTCTAGCTGGGCCTCCACCATTTCAATGCTCCACTAAAGGCAAGCTCATATAAGAGAGAAAATGAAGTTCTAAATCAATAAGAGAAGAGCTTGGGGGTTGAACAATGTTTTCATACTTAAAGGACAATGGGGTGTAGACTCAATGTGAAGTAAATAATTTCTTCAGAGTAACTTTGTTCTTGAAGTTGAATTATTTCCCCTCTTTCCATAGCTCGTATTTGGCCCATTTATAACCTTCAAGTGGAACTGAAGGGCCAAGTCAGAATGTTTCTAGTATATGGAAGGCCAAGGATCATTGATCTTGTGACATGACATGGAAACCCAACACCATTGTTTTTAATTTGGGCACATTTCCCGATGTACGTGGGCTGTAGTGGTGAAACCTGCGTATATGCACGCTGTAATATAGGCAGGGCGCGTATATGTGGAAAAATCATGTTTTTATCTCTAGGATTTGTAAAAAGGGACTTCAAGTCTGCATAGGGAAATGGAAAAAGGTCCTTTGTGCAAGATTGCATGGGGTGAGGAAAATATTGCTATAACAATGGTGCACTCCCATATCACATTAAGCTCGAAACATATCACATTATTATTGTTAGTTTCAATTTTTTTGATTCACTTAGGCATGATAACCACACTTTTGAAGATATTTTAGATAATCAGTATTGAGCTCAAAAACCAAGGATAAACAACAATTGGATTGATTATTAGATATTACAACAATGCCATTAATATGCATGAGAATCTAGCAGTAGAGATATTCGATAATCATAATCATCCTTTAAACATAAAACAAATGATAACTAGCACATGGCTATTAGCTACCACAAGAATGTCATCATCACTAATAATGAAAATAAAGCTTGGAATGAACTACTCAATTTATTGTTAGATGACAAATTGATATCCTCTCTTATAAAATCAAATTTGTACTTGCACTTAATGCTCATTGAATATTACACTTATTGTTTTTCTTTCTTCACAACAATACCTTTTTTTTCCGCAAGAATTCGAGGCTTATTTACCTCTATACCTGTTACTAGAATCTTTTTGTATCTTCCATAATTGGAATAAGATAGAGGAGTTGGTGAATATTTCACCTATCATTACACCTTAACAACCATATTTTTTAGAAGAAGGAACAAAAGTTGACGAACTCCTTGTAGAAGTAGTTCAAAATCAATCTTGGAATAGGAAAAACCAAATAGGGATTGCATATGCCAATGTTCCAATAGAGTAACAAATTAGGTTAGGGGTTGGAGAATAAGGGTTGTGAAAAGAGAGTTTGTGAAATTTGGAAGTGGTAGAATTTTCCATCAAGAAATTTTTGACATTGTCACAAGGGAGTGGTCAAAATAATATCATAAACATTATTCTAAAATAAGTAATGCTAGTTAGCAAAGAAAATTACAACATCTACGTAGAATGTTCCCAAATATACTATTTATTAGGTTCGTAATAGATAAGAATGAATAATTTATCCAAAATAATAAGAATATGCACTAATTAAATGTGATAATTGCATTAGTAAGAAAATTATGTCACTTTGAAGGGGAAACCAACTTAACCACTTCTAGAGGGTTATCTCCTTATAAAACAACTATAATTGAATAAATATGTATTTAAGTATACATATACATATAATCCAATGAGTTCCTATTTGAAATATCATGACTATTTATGATGATTGCCTTTATTTTTCATAAATATATTATTATATTATGCATTTTGTTTTTCGATGGAAGAAATCGTGAGAAACCCCCAAGTAGTTCCCCACTTTTTTCTAGATCGTAAATAGGGTAAACCATCATCTTGATTGTGGGCTTGACCTAGTGAGGACATCGAGTGAGGCTCAACAATATCATCAAGAGAAACAATAGTTCTCTGGGGATTTGACCCTAAGACCTCATTCAAAGTAACCACATCACTCAACTAATCCAGCTAACCCACTAGGCTATTATTTTACTATGCTTATTAATTCTACTTTATTATTAATAAATATGTACATAACACTATTCATTTATAAATGGGCTCTTCATAGATTCTCTGAGATTACAAGGAAGAGGAGAAACTGTATCAAGTGAAATATGCTCTAAGTAGTTTTAATTTTAGTCACTCATGATTTTAGTCCTTCAACTTTTATAATTCATTACTTATCATTATTGAATTTTATATGTTTCTTCATTTTCTGTGGTTTTAAACAAATTTAGTGAGTATATCGATAAGCTCTATAAGGATGAAAAAAAAAACAAAATCAAACCATTTGATGTTGATAAAAGCATATTTAAGAAAATCTTTAATGATGTCTTAGAGGTTAAGAGGATCATTAATGAGAGGGAGGCATGAGGAGTGGACCCCTATACACCCCCCACAAAAATCTACAAAGGTAATAAATAATATATGCTTGTACTTCTTAGTCCCTGTTGTAGGAATAGAGGGACTATAGCGATCGATAATTCATTGACTTCATATTAGTTTGTCCTTTGACTAAAAATATTTTCATAATATCTATTGTTGGAACTAGCGAACTAAAAACATTGATTTGTATATAATAAAAAATACCACATATGTCATGATCTGACTAGATAACAGATTCGAGGTCTTATTCCTAGCTTCATTATTCCTAGTGTTTTATATGTTAGCATTTCCAAAGTTTTGAGCATATACGGTCTTTCTGAATTTTTACTATTTTTTTGAAATGTTTGGATGCCCAAATTCATATCCAAAGTTTTTGATCATATACGGTCTTTCAGAATTTTTACTATGTTTTGAAATGTTTGGATATCCAAAGTTTTGAGCATAGAGAGTCATTTTTTTATTAGTTGACTTCACATTAGTTTGTCCTTTGAATATTTTTTTTTTGCATGGAATTGTTCGAACTATTGTTACTATTTTTTTTGTTATTGTCATAAAATAATATATTAATTGTTTTTGCATATGTAACGGAACTGCCACACTGCATTCTTTCTTAAATGTTTACACAACGGTCTTGACAGACTTAAATGTATACCTAACAGGCCTCACAACCTTAAATGTTTACTTAACAGGTCTATTACAATACATTTTCCTCTGATTTTTTTTATGCAATGTTATCTGTAGTGAATATGGGCAATATTGTTCTTCAGCGGCATTATTGGTTCATTGGTTGATGCTTTCTTCTTCCTTATTCATTGATTTCTTGTTTTCCTGTTGTTCTTGTTCTTATTTTCCTATTGGTCTTGTTGGAGTTTGCACGCTTGGGATTCTGCAACCACGATTGGAGTTGGCCTTCTTTCATTCCCCATTGATGGGTGGGTTTTGGTGCCCTGTTTAGCTTCCTGTTCATTGTTTGTTGTTTTCTATTTGCAGTTTACAAGTGAGAAATTTCAATGCTGGAGATGTCTATGTCGAAATACTCTTGCAGAACATCTTTGTATGTGGGGAGAAAATATGATTTCCTTTTCCTATACGTCATTGTGGCTATGATGGAGGTGGGTTATGTGTCGAACATTCGTGATAAGGAACGAGACAAAGATATCATAACAATCATTCTTCTCTAGTCATAGTAATCACATACACAGATGGGTTGCAAGAGGATTTTGATCGCTCTGAGTATTGAAAAATGCCAACCATCAAATCTGCAACTTTCTTAATTGTTTACACAGTGGGAGGCCTATGGACAATCCTCACATCCTTAAATGTTTACCGAATAGGCCTCACAACCTTAAATGTTTTCTTAACAATTGTGTTACACTACATTTTCCTCCGAATGTTTTGATACAATCTTGTGTGCAGTGAATTTGGCTAATATTGTTCTTCACCGACATTTCTAGTTGGTTGGTTGGTGCTTGCTCCTTGGTTCGATGGATGGTTCTTATTGTTGTTTGCTTCAACTTTGTAGAGTTGAGGTCCTACAATTACAGTTGGGCCTTTTGGTGCTTGTTCACTGATTTTTTGTTTGCTGCTTGATCTTGATTTCTTCCGCAATGTTGTCTACAGTGAATATGAGAAATATTGTTCTTTGGCGGCATTATTGGTTCACTGGTTGATTCTTGATCATTGCTTGTTGAATGGTTTCTTGTTGTCCTGTTGTTGATGATGTTGTTGCAGTTTTCACTCTTGGGATTCTACAACTATGATTGGAAGTGCTCTTCTATCGTTCCCCATTGACGGGTGGGTTTCCTTGCTAGGTTTATGTTTGTATTCGTTCTTTTTTATTTTCTATTTCAAGTTTACAAGTGAAAATTTTAAATTCTGGATATGCCTGAGTCAAAATCCTATTCCAGAACATGTTCGTATGCGAAGAGAAAATTTTATTTCCTTTTTTATATTTCACTGGGTGTTATGGAGGTGTTCCCAATGTGGATGCAGAATGCCAATTGTGCAAACTGCAAATTCCTTAAATGTTTACATAGTGGTAGGCCTTTTCATGGTCCTCACAGTCTTACATGTTTACCTGCCAGGCCTCACAACCTAAAATGTTTGTTTAACAAGCGTGTTACAATATATTCCTCATGACATTTTTGGTTGAATAGTTGATGCTTGCTCGTTGGTTCGTTGGATGTTGCATATTGTTTTTTTATTCAAATTTGTAGGGTTGAGGTCCTGTAACTGTAGTTGAGACACTTTGTACTAGTTCACTTGTTTCTTCACAAGCACATCTCCACTTGAAAAACGCAAATTGGAACATGGTTTTACAGTTGAGCCACCAAAAAATACTATTAAGATAAAATGATATGGAAAACATTGTAGTAGATATAAACAACATCTCTTTTGACTTGAACTAGAGTTTGTGGAGGTCCAACTATATTTCATAGCTGAGAATGTTTTCCCATAGTTAATGTGTTTCTATGCCTTCATAGTTATGAGAATGAGTGTTGTTGTGTGGGATGAAGTTCTTGTCTCCCTTTCTTTTTCCTATTCTAAACTTACATGTTTTTCCCTTTTGTTCTTCCCCTCTATTATGCATTTCTAGTTCTATACTTAGGCACGTTTCTGTGCTCGTGGGTTCCCAGGGTGGCGATTTGAAAAATCCTCATATCCATATATATCTTCACATCATGAGTCCAAATGACCACCATTGTTTTTCATACTTAGCCAATTTCATGAACGTAGGTTCGTGGATAGGCGTTATCGAACTCTGGTGCCCCGTGTTCACGGTATACATCGTGCACCCAAAACTTCGGTGATCTACAATTTGACCCTGGGCTCCTCGAAATCGAAATCATGACTCTACCTATGATGACTTCATCTGTCTGACCCAACTTTCCATACTTAGTCGAGTCTTCAAAGTTTTGCAGGTTCACGCACTCCCGGGGTCAGAAAAGTTTAAAACCATTTTTTTCTCCCCTCCATCCCCACCACCTTCGGCCTTTCCCAATGCACATTAATTATTCTTTTACTAGTGACAACCCACCAGACAGGTTCGAAAATATTGTCTTTAATAAGCGGAAATCTCAAGGAAATCTCCCATTAAAATGCATTAACAAGCAAATATTATGGGATCTAATGGTTTATTTTGCGTCCATCTTGAATTGACAAAAAGTGTTGGTTATTTTTTTTTTTTTTTTAAGGCATCATCATAGTAACTGTACAATATTGTACTACCTCGTTTCCATCCACAAACATCTTGACATCATGTCCCTCTTTAATACTGTGCATATATTATAGGTTGTCATATTTGAGAATCTGCTTGCATATGGAAATGTTAACTCATGTTATTAGTGGCTATACAACACACATATTCGAAAATATTGGCATTAATAAGAAAAAAGATCGAGGACATATGCCATTTAAACGAATTAAACCAATATTTACAGAAGATTATACTATCATCCTCCAACGTTCATTTTAAATACTTATTTCCATTTCTCTCTATCATCGAAGACATGGGATTTAAGGTGCCTTCGTTGTAATGTTATTGGTCATAGACATGTGAGACAAATTAGAGATGCCATTCAGGCCCAATTGAAATATGAGGGAATGGTTTTATGTGACATCAACTTTGAGCGAAAAAAACTATGTTAACCAACAAAAACCCAGACACAAAAAAAAATCAAGTCTCTTATGATTGGTATTCTCGCTGTATGTTATGCTTTGGTTGGTTGAAAGGCCTGCCTGAATATTTTTATGTTGAACTTCTTTGTTTTGTTTCTAGAAATTGGAAGGGACTTTCAGGTCAACTGCAAAATGCTCCTTCATTGAAGTATATAGCTTCTTCCAACAACACAAATTTGGAAAATGTATCAAATTTTGCAGACCACACAAGAATTTATCTTTTGTCAGAGGAGTCACACATATCGTGGCTTGCAAAATGGTCTGGAATATTCAGAAATGACTCCAAATATTACTCCATCTATTAATATACTCAGAAGGAAATTATAAATTTGGATCGTCACAAATGTGAGAAACTGTATGGGTGGTTTAATCAACACCCTAAAATTATAGAAGTTTCTATTTCAAAGTTTTTTGAGTGACTTTTGGGTGTGGTAACAAACCTGATAGAAAGTCAAATTTTGTATCAAAAAAATTTCACCATCCTCTGGATGTAGTAATAAACTCCACATACAATCAACTTTCTATCGCTACTCCACATTTGTTTCACTATTCATATTCATATGATTGCATCAAGGTCAAAGAGATTACCACTCTTTGGAATAATTTTCTCGTTCTTGAAGGTGGGTATATAACTAGGGCACGAGGCTCTCAAAAGTTTCTGATGCCTGCATCAACATGTATCTAGGAAAAGTTAATGGGAAGGAATTCTGGATTATGGACATTCCAACACTTTATGAAGATTACTTTATACTGCCACCTACTGCAAGAATTAGACGTGTTCATGTAATGATTTGGTTTCTGAAAATCACCTTTTACTACCACCTTCATTTAATCATTTTGATTCATTCTTTAGAAGAGACCTTGATGTAGTAGGATATTCCAGAGTTGTTTCCACCCAATATCAATCTTCTTGTTGTTTCCCTTTCTTTGAATAAGGAAATGAATTTCTTCTATTGCAGTAGATCTGATATTTGAATAAAAAATGGAATTGCTCGATGCTTGAAGTATTGCCTTGTCTGGATCAAATAAATCTCCATGGCCTCGCTGTAAGAACCCCTCGATTTGTTCATCAGGATCATAGATTGATAAGGACGGAGTACCTTCCTGGTCACAGAGTGCTTCCATCACTAGCTTGCGTTTGCATAGGTGATTTTATTGGTACTTTCTTTCTTTGTTCTGGTGGTGGATCCTTCTATCACAACCAACATGATGGAAATAAACTAGCTCTAGGGAATTTGATCACTTCTGGGAATCTGAGTTGACTATATATTAATTTCGGTTAACTTAAAAAGTTTTATGTGTGCAACCTAATGTTAGACATAGAAAATACAATTTCTTATTTCTTAAAATATAAAACAATGTATTTTTTTAAAACACGGTTGTTCGAAAAGTTTCAGGTGTTGTTTGGGATTCACGTCTTTCAAGGATGTTAACTAATCAAACAATTAATGTTGCTTGTGCAAATGCAATCGGGCCATCATCCACTATGGAAATCACATTAACACTGCAATGTCAGATAATATATTTTTGGCATGTACCTAATGTCCGGGTTAGTATCGCATAGGACACCCAACCTCCAAAGGTTTCTTGACTCACAACAACATTGTAATTGTCCTAAAAAAGAAACACTAAATTCGATGATCTTTGCAGGTCTGACAATCCTGCCGTATAAGTTCTTTGACAATGACATCCCTTCTTGTTCACCACATTACTGCACTTCAGTCAATGGAATTGTTACCATTTCCACCGCTAGTGTCAATGTCCGAAGATGAAGCTATATGGAGCCTGGAGTCACTGCTAGTGTGGATGCCTAAAGTTGAAACTACCTAGACCCTGGGGTCACAACTTGTTACACTTGACATTAGTATCAATAGTGATCAAAATTTTATTATATTTCAAGTTTGTTACTACATCCAAAGGTCGCTCAACAATATTTGACATAGAATTTGGCTTGTCATAAAAGGTTCTGTAATTTTGGAATGTTGATTCTGACATGCATATAGTTTCTCACCTTCATGAGGATACAAATCTATAATTTCCTTCTAATTATATTCGGGCATGGAGTAATATTTGGCGTCACTTATGAATATTCCAGACCATTTTGTGATATGTGATTTCTGCCACCCCTATGACGAAAGATATATTTCGATGTGATCTGCAACATTTGATACAGTTCTCAGATATGTGTTGGTGGAAGAAGCTATATACTTCAACAGAGGAGCATTTTGCTGGTGACTTGGACGTCCCTTCCAATTTATAGAAATAAAATGAAGAAATTCAACATACAAATCTTCAGGCAGGCCTTTTAACCAAACAAATCATCGAATATAGGGAGAATAGAAGTCACAACATACTTGAATTTTTTATGTCTCATCTTTTGTTAGCTAACAAGATTTTTTTCCCCCAAAGTTGACGTCACATAAAACCACTCCCTCATCTTTGAATTGGGCTTGAATCACATCTCTAAGTTGCCTCAGATGTTGATGACCAAGAACATTACAAAGAAGGCACCTTAAACCCCAAGTTTTCGATGATAGAGGGACACTAACACTTACAAAAGTATGGAATGTTGAATAAACAACTAATGCAGGCAGGCCATATCTAGAAGAGATAAGCTATTCAAGAAGCTGGGAAAGATCTAGCTAGTAGCACGAATGAAGTCCAAGACCCGAAATTTATATTCAACTTGTTGTTTTTTACCAAGAAAGCATTTGATAATCAAGTTGAAATCTATAAAAGAGTGTCTACAGGCTTGATTATTGTCCATATATGTTTTTTTTTTCCGCAGCATCCCCAATCGCAGTCTTTATGGAAAATGGAAAATGCATTTACATTTCAGAGAAAATCTACTGAACTATTTCAAGACAACTATTTTGGGAAATAATCTCAGCTGTATTTTGTAACCCAGTTTATCTGAATATAGAATATTTGAGGTTTTTGTATGGTGTTTTCCAATGTTTGATATTGTTTTTTATTTTATTTTGTACTTGTTTTTTTGTGAGTGGTTAAACATGCACGAAAAGATTTTTTTTTTGCTTCCCAACACTTCGATTTAAATAAAAGATACTTTATTCGCTCCTTACATTTTACATGGAATAATACTTTTTGATAGGCCATACTGATGTGGTGCCCACCCTATACTTAAGAAAGAAATGGGAGGACTCATCCTGCTTTCATTCTTTAGGGTCCCGTAAATAGAATGAATTAATGACTCTATTTCAACAAGGTAACTCAGGTGTTGACATCATGTTCTCGTTCAATATTCTACATATATTACAGCTTCTTCTATTTGATAATATACGTGCATAC
>JZKD02S1776757.1:2168343-2183091 GCA_000966675.3 Picea glauca
CACTCCCTGACTCAATCCGGAGTCCAAGGAAGTTCCACCGATGCCTCTGCATCCTCAAGGTCCGAAACCCTGCACACTCAAAGAAACTGAGTCAGCAGCACCTGTCTACATCAAGTTAGTAAAACATCCTGTCATATAACTTAACGCATCATAATGAATGAAAAAGTTTTATCATCATATAATCCAGATCACTTGCGAGCAAGTGTCCTCAAAGAATAAGTTTTGTAAGTGCGCCAGAGCAGGATGTTACAATATCGCGAAATAGCCTCTGGTGTTATTCTCCATGATCGGTTTATAGCTTCCTATATGTCTCATAGGTATGCTTTGAATATGATTCCATTCTCCCTCTTATGCCTGGCTTGTGGCCCATATCTCAGTAATAGGTATCTCGCTCTCGCTGGCTATGGTTTAGTACAAAAAATTACATACCCTGGTTATCACCATCCCATGAAGGATATTAGGGTGATCAACCATGAGTAATGGAACTCTGTACCTAGGTCCTGTGCATCCTTGTAGTCATCTTGAAATAAGTTCAATAAATATGGCACCCATCTTATTGAGGTGCCTTCTGTGCACTGAGCTACAACTGCAATGACTCCTACTGGTACTTCGTCTTTGCGGCATTTTCTGAGAAATTTACTGGATAAGATCTTTGCGCCCAATTGTGTAGCTGGGTTTTTGATTCGTTTGATCATGATGCCTCTTGATCCCATGGCGGTTTCATATTTTGTCTTCATTTCTTCTAGCAAATATTTCTCCTTGGATTTGTCGTCCAGAATCAACGCGAGATCCATACCCTGGATTAGTAACCCTGTTATTTGTGCCATAAGATCAATATTTATGGGGGCAGGTTTGTCCAGCCATATATCCCCTCCATGTGTGACTTCTAACAACTTCTTGGCGCATGTCATCATGTACTGGCCTCTGCTAAAATGTGGTAGGTTCAGAAGACCTAAGATTCATGTTCTGTCCAACATAGTTGTTCACTGGTGTGGTTGGTTGATCGGTTCTCCATATCGGGTTGTGCCTGTGGTCTAAATAAATACCCTATGCACAAGTTTTGAGAACTTGGTTTATTTTGATACGTCATGTTCTAGATATTTGAGCTTCTCGATGTGACCCAGTAGCTCCGGTTCTACCTGGACTCCAGCTGGTATGTGTAGTAGAACAATTTATGCTGCAGGTTTCTTGTGGGGTGAGCTCGGTGTCTATACTCTATCTTCCTACTGCGGTGGCTGGTTAGAAGTTCCAACAACTTCCGATTGTTCCCTCGTAAGCCATTCTGGCCAAGCCGTAACATTTTCAGTGGTCTCCCCTGTTGGTTGACCTGAGATGGTCATTTGAGACTCATCTGGTTTCACTGATGCTTCCATATTTTGTGTCATTCCATTGACTTTTAGGGTTGCGTTGGTGCTCTCTGGTTGTACCTCCTTTTGGGTTCCCGCTTCCTAGTTCTGAGGCTCCTGTGTCGTTGTTGGTGTGTCCACTTTCATTGTATCTTCTTATGTATGTTGAATCTCTTCCAGTATCAGTGTAGAGTTCATCGGTATCATATCTGGGGATGGAATCTCATCGATATCGACGATCTCTAGCTGTTGTTGTTCATTCTCTTCCAACGATCCTCGTGACCTAGTTTGAACCTTGGTCGGCCTGGTTGTCTGGATAACTTCTGCTGGCTTTGGTGGTGCCATAGTGGTGACTGTCGAATGTTTGTTGGGTTCGAATAAATTTTGCAATCTCTGTAGTTTCTCTCTATGCATTTTGGTTGTTATTACTCTCTCTTTGTTCTCCTTTCGTGAATATACCAGTTTCTCCTGTGTTCACGTGTTGTATGGGCTTGTCACGAAGCTTGTCGAGGATGCTTCCTCCATTATGTGCTTAATGCATCATAAATGTGGGTTCAATACATCTGTGGAAGTTTAATACTTGCCATTATGCTTGATTTTTCATCTCCAATTGACATGATTAATGTGATGTCCCATCAGTCCTTGTCATGCTTTAATTCTGCCTAGTGTTGTCATGTTAGCCTTCTTTCACCAACTTTCCTTTTCTTGCTTGTTTCCCTTTGTATATGACCATTGTCCTTTCCTTTTCCGAATTCATGTTTCGAACTTCATGTGGCCTTTTTATCTCTGGCGTGCTATGCCCTCTTTAGTTTTGTTACCTTCTTGTTCTCTTTTCAATTTTTTTTTATTTTTATTTTTTATATCTTTACTCCACGGTAGGTGGTCGACTATCCTTATACAACTTCAATTGGCTCCCATTGATCATTACTCTGAGTTCTTCTCTTGCTAAATCCCTTAATTGTATAGCTCCTCCATCTGTGACATATTTTACCTTGTATGGTCCTAGCCAATGCATTCTAATCTTTCTCGGGTATTGAAGTGATTTACTGCCATACATCAATACTAGATCTCCTTCCTTAAACATTTTCTTCTTGATGTGTCGATCATGCCACACTTTGTCTCTTTCTTTCTGAACTTGTTGATGGAATCCTTCCAAGATTCATTCTTCCTCCATTGACAATAACTTATTCAGTCTCTCCTGTACTGCACCTCGTTCTGTCATTTCTGTGATAGCTGCTATGCACAAGCTGGGTACTGAAAATTATAATGGCACTACTACTTCTTGGCCATAGACTAGTTTGAATGGTGTATGCCCTATGAAATTTTTTCATGTATTCCTTTATGCCCATAGTATTGCTGGTACTTTGAGATCCCAATTGTCTCTATTGATGTTGCAGATCTTTGTCAGTGCGTTCTCCAGAATTTTGTTGAAGGATTCTACTGTGCCATTTGCCTATGGATGATACAGTGTGTTCTTCTGGTGATGAACTTCAAACTCTTCATTCATTGTGTGAATGGTGTTTTTTATGAAGTGCATTCCTTGGTCGCTCATCAAAACTCTTGGGCACCCAAATCTAGTGATTACTTGTTCAAACAAGAAGTGTGCAATTGTCTTTGTGCTGCAATCCTTTACTGGTGCGGCTTCTGCCCATCTTGTTAGGTATTATGTCATGGTGATAATGTATCTTGCCCCTGTCCTTTTGGTTGGTGGGTTAATTGGTCCCACAAAGTCTATTGCCTATTTTTTAAATGTCTATAATGTTACTTGTGGTCATAGTGGCATATCGTCCCTTCTGTTGGGTTTGCCTACCCTTTGACATACATCACATATCTGACAGTACTCTTTCGAGTCTCTATGAATCGTTGGCCACCACAGTCCTGTGTGTAATAACTTTTGTGCAGTAGATTTTCCTGCATAATTCCCTCCTGCCATTCTCTCATGGGATTTTTCTAAAATTCTTGGTCGTTCATGCTCTAACACGTAACTTCGCAAAATGCTATCTGTGCCCATATTGTATATATGTCCTAAGATCAGTTGATAGTTGATCGCGTGGACTACCAGGTTCTTCTTATGTGTGGTGGTATATTCTTGCGGTGCAGTACCTGTGCTCAAGTACTAAATGATCTCTGTGAAGTAGTCATCAACAATTTGTACTAAGAATAACTGTGCATCTAGAAATGTTTCTTCTAAATTCGTAGGTTTTTCTCCATTTGTGACCCTTGATAGGTGGTCAGGTCCTACATTCAGTTTCCGGTTTAACTATTACTTCAAAGTCAAATTATTGAAATAATATTAACCATCGACATATTCTCTCCCCCAACACTAGCTTGTTGACTAGGTATTTCAGGGTTGAGTGATTTGTAAATATCTTAAAGTGTTTTTCCAATAGGTAATGTCAGAACTTCTGTAGTGCATAGACCATGGTTAGGCCTTCTCTTTCTGTCGTGTTATAATTTTGTTCTGAGCCTGATAACTTTCTTCTTGCGAACTCTATTGGGCGATCCAAGTCTCCGGCTCCTAGCTTTGCCAATATATCTCCAAGTGATATTATTGATGCGTCTACATGCACATGGAATGTCTTTCCCCAGTCTGGAAATACTAATATCGGTGCAGTAACCATCTTTTCCTTTAGGGTATCCATACCGTGTTGACACTGATCGTTCCATTGATACTTTGTATCCTTTCTTAACAACTTTTCCATTAGTGTTGTGATCTGCGCATATCCTTTGATGAATTTCCTATAGTATCTTGTGTGTCCTAACGTTTCTCTTAGTTGGCAGACTTTTTTTGGTGCTGGTAAGTTAACAATGACTACGATCTTTGTCAGATACATTAATAATACTTGTTTTCATACTATATGGCCAAATAGTATCCCAGACAGTGTTCCAAATATGCATTTCTTGATGTCCAGTGATATATGGCACTGTCTGCATCATTCTAACATCAGTCGTAAAACTTCCACATGGTTTTTCAACAGACTGTAAACTATCCAATCATCCAGGTATACTTCAAGAAACTGATGGATGAATTCCTTAAATGCTACGATGACCACTCTGGAGAATATTGCGGGTGCATTCTTCAGTCCAAACGGCATGAATGTGTACTGATAAGATCCCCATTCCGTCACAAACCTGGTCTTGTGTCTGTCCTCCTATGCTATCTTCATCTGATGGTAGCCTAAGAATCCATCAGTGAATGAGTAATATTCATGTCCCCCCACATATTCTAGAACTTCATCCGTGAACAGTGTAGGGAATGGGTCATGTAGGCATGCATTGTTCAAATTCCTCAAGTTGATGCATATCCTGATCCCTCTTTCTCATTTCTTGTCTTGTACTACCATCGAGCTTATCCATTCTGACTCCTCAACTAGTTCGATGATGTCGACTTCGAGCATCCTATCGATCTCATCTTTAACTTTTTTTTTATATATGGGGTTTAGTATGTAGGGTCATTGTTTAAAAGGTCTCGCATCGGATCTGAGTGGTATCTTCATTTCTCCTAATTCTTCTGCTATACCCTTCATCTCCATAAATGTTGTGGGAAAGAGGTTTCTATATTCATGCAACAACTCTATGATTCTTTCTACTATCTACTCATCCCAGTAGTCTCCAATGTTGGCCATTTTGGGTTGCTCAACTGTCCCGATGTTAACTTTATTTACCCTGATTGACGAGGAAATGACTTTTGACTCTATGGGTGGTCCTTCCACATCTCTTTCGCCTTCTACTTCTTCGATCTGAATATCTTGCGGATCATATTCATCTAGTGCTTCCTCCTGTACATGGTAACATGACAACAGTTCCTTCACTATCTATTTATTCCATTGTTGTTCTTCTGTGATAAGTTCTATTTCCGGTTCTTTAATGAATATGACTCCTCTGATCTCTTTTAGGGTTGCGTCTATGTTTGGGTTCTCATGCTCGAATGAGAAAGCGACTGTAAAGTTATGTTGCAATGTCGTCAATGTCGTAGTTCTTTTGTGCAATTCCTGGTCTGTATACCAGTTCGTTGGTATGCCCTCTAAAGTATGTATGAAGTGATGAGGCCATTCCTCTAGTCGTGTCTTCTTCCACAACATTCTACACTTCACCAAGTGTTCTGCTAGTGTCTCTTGTCCTTTGTATTTCTGTTGTTTGTTGTATTCTTATTTTACGTCAAACCTTATGCACAGTAATCGCTTACATTAATACCAATTTGTGATTATCTCTTTATGTGCACCCCACCATCTTGCAGGTGTGGCCTTGAGTGATAAGTCTAGTGCTAACAATATCTGATTCTCTAATACTTCATCTTCATATTGTGTCAAGAATGTTTCCAAATCATTTAGTCCATGGAAACTTGGTGGTTCTTTGATTTCTGTGCCTACCCACCTTACTGCGTGGTAGATTCTTGCACATCTTCTAATGGATACTTTGTGTGGCCTCTTCTGCCAATTTTCTAACCCGGTGTTAGAGTCTGTTGCACAAGAAGTAATGCTCCGCCAACTGAGTACCCCGTCTGCAGTTGGGTTTACATAATCCTCATCACGCGTAGTTTTTCTATACAACTGGACAATCTCCTCTAATTCTAGGCAAGTGGGTTGTATGAACCAGTCCCCTTCCAATCAATCTAGTGGTGTTATGACCCTGTAATCTCCTAACTCAAATGTCATTTTCCTAGTTTTCAAATTGATTATGGCCTGGTTGTCAAATGCCCAATCCAGACCAGGAAATGTTGGGTAAGGTGTTGTGCCATCTACTATTTCAATGACTTTAAAGTGTTCTTTAGTGCACACTCCATCCATATCTACTGTCACTCCTTTCAGTCTACCTATTGGTAGGACTCTATGTTGATTTCCTAGTTTTAATTGAACTGTTGAGTATCCCAATGTTGGTTCTCCTATGCATTTCCATGTCATCTTTGGTAGAACATTCACTTCGGATCCTAGGTCTAGTATATTGTCTCCCATATTGAAATCCCCAATGTTCGCATTTAGTCTGAATTCCCTACTTGTTCTTCTTCATGTGTGTAGGTGATTGATAGTTTTTGGTTCTAGATTTTCTTTCATCTCGTTGCTACATTTCTCTAGTATGTTTTGCAATATTTTCAAAGATGAAGGATCACTTAATACTTTTATGCATGATTGAAAAAATCCTTTTATTTTAATTACTTGTCCCTTGGGATGCATTCTGTTGGTATGGTCCAGTGATGGCGACATCTCATATTTTGGGGCTTCCTTGCTTTGTTGTGTAGTCGACGCTATGTCCTCCTTTTGAAATTCTTGTCGGAATTCTTTAAAAATCTCTTTTTCCTTTTGCATTTCGAACTTCTTATTTGGGTCATTATTCTTCTTTACCCGTTGGTTCTGCGTTGGTTCCTATCGAACTGTGTCATTTCCTGTTTTTGTTCCTCCACGAGTGACTATATTGATGTTTCGTCTGTCATCGCTTTCTTCAACTGAAATCCACTGAACATTTTGATTGTTCTGGTTCCTCTTTTCTTGGATCTTTACTAGTAGTGTCATACATTCCTCAGTGTCGTGGTACAAGTTGTTGGTGGAATTGGACATTCCTATGCATAATGTCCTGGTTGCTGACAATTGTGACATGTGATTGGTCCTCTACCTCGTCTGAAACCTCCTCGGGCTCATCCTCCCCCTATCTAGCCTACTCGATCACCTCTCGATGCGTTATACTATGGTTCCTGATTATACTGTGCAGTATTTTACTAAGGTTGTGTCGGGTTATACTACGACTGCATGTTATTGTAGGGTTGTTGTGCAGTATTATACTATTGTTGCACAGTTTTGTATGGAGTTGGGGCTTGATTGAAATGTGGCACTACTTTCCCAGTCATCATTTCGGCCTATACCCTATATGAATATGATTTTCTTTCCTACATCATCTCCATAGTTCTACAATCTTTGTCATCATGGCCCACTGACTTACAAAATGTGCAATATGAATTCTTTGGAATTGTTTGGTATTTATGCATCATCGTGCAATGATAAGGGTTGTGACCCGATTTCTTGCATATTTCGAACCATAATCCTCCTTGTGGTAATGGATTTGGAATACCTATTCCCATTTACTGCGCTAATGTTGGGTATTCGTTCTTGTGGTGTCCTTTTGTCTTGCATGTGGTGCACCAAACGACTTCTCGTTTGTCCTTGTTCTTATTCTGGTTCAACTGAAATGTTAAATTCTTCAAATCCTCCTTCATTTCTTCGAGAGTTGGGTCCATCTGTTTGTACTCATTCTCTTCTAGTTGCAAGGTTTCTTGCAAAGCGTTTGCCTGCGTCTAAAAATTATGTTGTCATAAAGGATATTTTAAGTGTGGGAGTAGTGAGTTGACAAATAGGTGTTGATGTTGCATATCGATCATAAGGTATTTTAACCTTCCATTCAGCCATTTGAATATTTGATTGATCTCCCATAAAGAATCTCCTAGTTTCTGTCTTATTTCGATCTTGTCTTTCATGTACTGATCCTCTGAGCTCAGATTCTAGAGCTCATTTATCAATAATTTCTTAATGTCGGTTAGTGTCCTTGTCATCTCAAGGGAACTACTTGTGTCTAGACTCATGTACCAATCTAGTGCATAATCTCTTAGAGTAATCGCTAGCTGCACCAGTTTGGTATCTTCATCAGTGATCTTCTTTGCTTCCCAGATCTTTGCACAAATGAAAAAATGCTTCTCAGGGTCTTCTCCTGCTTCTCCTTGAAATTCTAGTAATCTGATAGTGGGATCGTGTCCTTCCATTGTGAATACTGAATTACTACCTCCTCTGTGTGGTGTAGCTACTTGACTATTGTTTCCTAAAGTGGCTCCTCCAGTTGTTGCTCCTTGTGTATATGTACTTCCTATTGTCGGACTTCCTCCAAACATCAGTTGTCTGAATGGTGGTGTATTAGTTGCACATGGGTTTATGGGTTCCACACTGACACTAATATGTGTAGGATGGTTGCCTTATCCTCCCATTATTGGGCCTCTCATCTTCCTCTCATATGCTGGGCGCAGGATTTCCTCAATCTGCTCCACATCTCAGAGATCCTCTACCTCTTCCTCGTCTCTAGCCAAGCCTTCCCTCGTGGCTATGGCTCTCTTCTTGGTATTCATATTGTTTTGGTAGGGTACTCCTCTACGCGTCTTTCCTATTGACACCAAGATCCACTTGATCTGGTCGTCGTCCATCATGATTAAGTCCAAGGTTTCCTCCACCTTCTTTCCTTTATCCTTACTTCCTCCCATTTATCCTCTCTTTGTCAATGTTTCCCCCCTTCCCCCATGTATGTAGGGAAGTTTAGTTGTCTAATTCCATTGTCATTTCACCTTTGTTATATAACAGTATCTTAATAAAAGTATACAGGGATTGAATGTACCTTCCTCGAGGTCCACGTATAAATTCTTTCTCTGTTGTGCTGTATCACTTTGCTATGTCAACTGCAAACTATGTGATGAAGCCTGCCATAATACTGTCAAGCCAAAACTCTAGTGCGCGGGTGAATTTTTTGTTCTTTATTATAATTTCTCAATCTATATTGGGGTCCAATATAGCTGTCGAATCCAATTCTTCGCATGGTTATATTTCAACATTAGTATCCACTTCTGTAGTAGATGCGGAAAATCACAGAAAAATACTTTGTGTAAATCAATAAATACGTATTTATCCATATATTTGTGAGGTGTGATTTTAGGGTTTCTATTGTCCTTCTATGAAAATTCTATCTCTTTGGTTCTCAACCAGCCTTCGATTTCTTCTTTCATGGGATTCCAAGGTCACAACATTCCCTTCTAGTGGCTCATTGCTCTCTTATTTTCTTCGTTCTCTTTTCTCTCAATCTATCTCATCTACTTAGTCCTCTCTCATTCCTATTAACATGGAAATGGAACCATTTGTTGGTTTTACTTGCTTATTCTTATTTCTTGAACATCTAAGTTATTGACCCAAGGTTCATGTCTTTCGGGTTTCCAATAAAGACTCTAAAACTATCATCCCTACTGGTTAACGAGAAGGCAACACAGTACATAGAATGCACTGTGTAGTCTCACCTAAGATAGATTTAAATGGGTGGTTGTAAGACTCAGATGTTTACAGCCTAGGATTGAGTATTATATAGGGGTTTATTATTCAGAACTATGTACTACAAATTATGATTGCAATATACTATTATTCATGGTTATGAATTTGTATTTCACCATTTATTTCTCGAACAACTCAATCGTATTCCATAACAATGTATTAACTCATTCATTAAGCATAACAACTAACTGGTGAAAGAAAGTAAATATATGCATGCATTCTCCACATTACAAAGATATTACTGTGGTTCACCCCCTCCTGGGCTACATCCACAAATATTTGGCTCTTGGCTCTTTTATTATGGTAGTTCTGCATTTCCAGCGCCTCGCACTTACAGTTCTCCTCATATGGGTAAGATCTATATGAGGTGAACTAGATCGCACTAGGCTCCACAACCTACGATCTAATCCTCAGATCTTTCTTCTCTCCTTTGTTCTTAACTCAACAACTTACAAAAATGGTTCATAATAGTGTTACATAATGCATCAACTCATACATATCTATGATGGAATAATACAAAATATGAACTAACACAAAAGGTGTGTCCATATGCTACCTACATATCTATATTTATCTCTATCGGGCTCTTCATCCATTTACAATGTATTACCAAAACCTTAACCCTACTCATGTTAGGTCTTTCTTCCATGCGTGTGTGTTGTTCTTCCTCCAACTATTTCATTCCTTGTGCACACTTTCTTTCATGCGTGCGTGTTGTTCTCTCTCCATCTGTTACTTTAGTTTCTACACACTTTCTTTCCCCACGATCATCCTTCTTTCCACTTCATCTTGGTGCCGGCAGATGTAATTTGATTTTACTATCAAAGAGATGGGTTGAAAGGCCATGTGAAGTCTCTTTGGGTGAGAGATTGGTTGTTGAGAACTGGTTGTCAGACACGAGGCCATACTCTCCAAGTGAGAGTATTATTGAGAATTGTTCCCTGGTGCACTGATCAATAGTCGTAGGGCTCAAATACTTCCTATACAACCTGTTTTTGGTAACCTTGGGATGGGAAGTGGGGTAATCGAAGGCATGTTGAGAAGAAAAGGGCCACACTTCCTTAGGTGTGACATGTGCATGGGGAATGAGGGACCGTGGGATAGTTCCAATAGTGGGCACTAGGACCAAGAAATTATACTAAGAGTCATACCTTAGTGTGTCACAAGAAGTCTTTTTCCTTGTTGGAGTTGAGCCCCAGCTTGGGGGTGACCTGTTGCTAAAATCTTATGAGAAACAACACATATGGTTGGGAGGAATTTCCTAGTGAAGGCCGCAGTTGGTGACATTCATAAAATATAAGTGTTCTTTATGTGATTTTCATGTTTACTGTGTGATTATTTATCTATGTTTGACATGGGTTAATTATTATATGTTGTTGCGTATAAGTATTTGTTGTTATTCTATTTAATGTTGCTTGCACATGTAAGTATGGTTCTTATAGTATGTAATTATAGTTGCGCATGGATATAACAAATGTGGATATTCTTTCCTATTAAGTTAAACTTGTGATTTTGGTTAAGAGTCATCAAGGAGAGAATTGAATGGCTAGGTGCACAGTAAAGTAGTGTGTATGCATCAAGAGGCTGGAATTTGTGTGTTTGTTTAAGGAAATAGATTTTGTGCACAATGAAATTAGAAGTGGCACATGATGCCTAGATGGATGTTCATGGTTATGATGTGTGATCAGTATGTTGGTGCATGCAGTTAGTAAGTTACTTATGCTTCCTAAGGGTGTATTGAAAGAGAATGTTTCTCCCGCTGTTATAAGTTGTGTGGCATGACCCAAGCTTGGGATGAGCACGTTACTTAAAGTGATATTACATGGAATTGTGTTAGAGTAGAGTTTTCATAGTGAAACTTAATTGTACATTGCTCAGTAGTATGTTGGGGATGTTACTGTTTGGTTGGATAGGAGCTACATAAGTTGAGGTTGTGTGATGTGGCCCATCCTAGGGTGGTTGGGAAAGTTACACTAATAATCTTGTTTGGTTGCAAGAAAGTTAAGGAAATTGCAGGTAGAGTGGTCTTGGATATGGAAATGATGTAATCCCATAAGGAAGATTGATATCTATAGTTGCAAGAGAAAAACATAATGAGCATAAATCTCGTGCGTGAGAAATTTTATTTTTTAGTATAAACATACTTGAGAAATTAATAATTGGAAATTGTTATGATATGCTAACAATTTATCTGGTTTCAATAAAATCGAGAAAATTGTAGGGAGAATGGCATTAGATATGGAAGGGATGTATGCCCATAAGGAAGACTAATATCTACAGCTACAAGAGACAAAACATTATGAGCGAGAAAACTCATGTTTGGGAAATTATGTTTTCCTGTGTAAAACATATTTGAAATTTTACAATCGAAAACTTTATGATGATGTCTCATATTGAATGTATGCATATGATGTAGATGGGATGATTTCCATAGGTTCTAGATTGCTAGTGGAAGTCTAGTAGCAAGTTGGCATTGGACTGCGTAAGAACACCTTGGAAAATGATGGATTGCATAAGAACTGTATAACAATGAAAGGGATGCCTAAGCCTAGAGGGTGAGTACAACAAGAAGAAGCAAGTTGTCATGCTTGCAGAATAAAAAGGTTAGCAGGCCTGAAGATTGAACTCTAGTGTGAGTTGCACTATCAAAGAACTAGGTTGTCATGCCTGAAGAGTGAACTCTAGTGTGAGTTGCACTATCAAAGAACTAGTTTGTTAGGCCTGAAGAGTGAACTCCTATATGATTTGCACTTAAATGAAAAGGTTTTTGGTAGTTATTTTATTGGTATTTCTTCCTAGAAACTATTTTCCCTTAAGGTCCTAATAGTGATATTCCTAGTTACGTGTGGGAGAGAGACCCTGGTAAATTAATGGTGCAACCTGATAAACTAAGAACGGTGAAGGGGGCACATTCCTTGGGTCAAACCTGATAAAGAAATGGGACACCTAATGGAATGAGAGCAATGAAGGGGTACATTCCTTGGGTTGGGTAGGTCAAGAGGAAGAGATCTGGTGGAAATTGGGATAGTTGTAGAAGAATGATAATGGTTTACGTATATGTTTTGGGTTAGAGTGCCTATCTATATATATGTTTTGGGCTAGGGTTCCTCTATATCTATGTTTCAGGGCCAGAGCAGCTATGTATTTATGATTTTTTGGGCCATAGCACATATGTATTTGTGGTTTTGGGACCAAAGTGTCTATATATTTATATTTAGGTTGGAATGCATGTGTGATATTAGGTCAGAGATCCTATATGTTTATTAAAGGCCAGAGAGCCTAGCATTGTAATTGTATGTACACCGTAAGGTGTTGTGCACTAAGGAAAGGGAAAAAATAAGGGGGAGTGGAATGTAACATCACTATTTTTAATCCCCACAAATTATAATGTAATTGTACAAATTTAAATTAGGCTGGTGAATCGAGTGTAGGGGTGAAGAGCCCATATTGAATTAATGCGGTCCAGGGATAAAATGTATATGTGCATTGATTAATTAATAAAAGTAGTAATCTCTAGTTGCGATACAGAATGGATGAATAACGATGGTCGGGATATGATTCCATAAGAGGGAGGGGGGTTCAAGGGGGAATTATTCATGGGTATTAATCCAACCCAAATTCCTGAAACTATTATCATTGTGTATAACCTTATAAACTATTGTTGAGTGTTCCCAAATCCAATCATTAAACTAACATAAGAGGGTGGGTGTGGAAAGTCACATCCCATAGTTATTAGGGAGCATGGGATGAAGTGTAATCATCTTTTGGAAAAATGTGAGTCAAGAAAGCAAGGGAAAAGAAGGGAAATTCGTATGCAGAATAGATACAATTTTTACTTGTAGGTTTTTGGTAGAAAGAGGAGAGTTGAGTGTTGGGAAGAGAACCAACCATATTTTTCTTGAAGATATCCATTGTTTGGGTGTGGTTATGCTGGAAGAGAGACATATTTTCCTGTAAAATGGGTTTCAAGCTTGTAGTGCATTTTTTTGTTGATGAAATGACTTAAGAGCATTTTGAAGGATGCTATGAGAAATCTTGAGGCAACTGAGAGTTCCTAGAGTCCCCAACTAATATATTCCTATCAAACCAAGTACTAGAGGTCTTAATAAATGAATTATACAACTCGAGCGATTGTGAGCAATGAAGGGGGTACATTCCTTGGGTAGTGCAGGTTGTGGAGAAGAGAGAGTTTGTTGATGGGAATTGATGTAGGAGTATGACATGGGTTTGGGGGCTATTGTGTGTGGAGAGTGGATAGCCAGAGGGATGGATATCCTCGTGGACTTGTAGGATCAACTCAGGAGGGATCATGGTTGAGATAAATTAATAGAAGCAACTATGGCTAGGAGGTTCATCCGTCGTACACATCGAGTTGGTCATTTTTTAATAGATAAGTGTTTTTATTATGTTCTTATTTTATTCCACTGTGTAAATGTTTTATATGCATGTCTTGCACTTTTTTTGTGCTTATTGGATGCACTCATGATTTAATATATGTTGTTAGATGCATTTAGAACTGTGGTATTAGTCAAATAGTTAAATCTATGTGTGATGTGTAGCTACTAAGCTATATGAAATTATTAGTAGAAATATTTAAATTTTTAATGTGTATTATGCAAGTAATGTTCCTTAGTTGGGTTGGGCTATGTTACAATTTTGAAGATTAGGTACAACTAGTGGATTATGATAGTAGGAACATCCTTTTGTGCCCTCGGTCAATACCTAAATGCTAACTAGGGGGGATCAGTCTGGACCATTACCAAAGTTTAAGAGGTGGTACTATAGAATTATGTGTGCTCATGCTCTTATTGGCTTGGTACATTCAAAGTGAATAGAGTAAGAGAAGAATTGGGTTGACAATTTTGTTTACAATTTCGGTCGCAATTTGGGTTGTCACGATTCTTAAGTTGGTTATACATTGAGAATCAATAGTGACAAAGGGAAATGAGGATAGGCTTCCATGGATATTAGGAGTTAATAATCATTGTTTAGAGGAGATATCAAGAATATTTTGAGCGTAGGGTCTAATAATATGGCTCCAGTAAGGGTTTTGAGTGCATAAAATTGGTGTACTACTCCTCATGTACAATATTTCCCCATGAGTATTTCACATATACTCATTCATAACTATAGAAAGAAACCAACGGAACCTCTAAGGTCTGTCTTAGGTATTTTTTTCCTACCCTAAGAAATTGTCTAGTTTCAATTCATGGTAGTCAAATATCTATACAAGTAGAACTAATACAAACTAGAATGATGCAAGAAATGGGTATAGCATGATACTTTCCACAAAAGCATGATAATGGTAGCAGACCACATGGCTAATGGGAGAATCA
>JZKD02S1776757.1:2183140-2194363 GCA_000966675.3 Picea glauca
CCTAAGTAGGAGTGTAATGGTCAAGGAATGAAGAGAAAACCCAACTTAGGGATTATTTGGAAGGTGTGGTCAGGGAGTTTTTGTGGCTTAGTTTTGACTAAGTGATGGTGCATAACATATTTCAATAGAAGATGAATCTGCACATTCTAACAAAACTCGAGAAGCCTAAGTGTATAAGGAAGAAAATTCCGTTGTAGTCATTTATATGAGTGGGTTACAACTAGAAAATTCCATAATATATTCCAAAATCTTCTATAAATATTATAGCCATGTAATGCCCCCATTTTTTTTATCCCTGGACTAGTATGTATATGTGTACACGATGAAAGGTTGAGAGATGAACAATGATGTAATGTATAATAATACATTGAATAATAATAATAATAAAATACATCATGGGATATAGATATAGAAGGACAAAAACATCGGGGGATATGATTCCACAAGAGAGGAAAGAAAGGGGGCGTAGGGGTCTCAAGGGGGCTAAAGTAAGATAATAATATTGTATTCCTAAGCCTAATTATTTGTTTTTATAATTATCCTAAGTCATATCAACGTTAGAATTAGTTGCGAGGAGAGATCTATGGTCTTCTTAGAAAGACACATGTTTCTATTCGCATGAAAATATAATCTGTGAATTGTGGTTATGCAAGGGGGAATTTGTCAATCATTCTTGGGGGAGAGCCTTCTCTCAAATCTAAGTTTTTTTCCTCTGACTGAAATGAAATTATGGGAAGTGAATCCCATCAAATTATGAAGAATTATGACTATCTGTGCAGTGGAATGACTATGTGGCAAAGAACGGGATCCCATTCCTTGGGTTCTATAGGATAAAGCTAATCAAAGTTGGCGGATCGAAATTGTTGTGAGAGTTTAGAGACTATGAGTTTTTCGAAAATTGGGTTGTGTGAGAGGATTGGAGCCATCCATAGTTCATTTTGTACTTGTGGACTCATATATTTAACTCAGGGGTGGCCCTATTGTAGAAAGAGTATGGGAAATATAGAGGCTATGTTAGGGTGGAACGTCCTTCGGTTATAACCAATTGGTGGTTATTCGTAGTAAGATAAGTGCTTATGTTTATTTATAAGTATGTTGAATTAATGTTGTTTAATTATGAATTAAATGTTTTTTAGTATGCATGTGTAAGTCTGCATCAACACCTATGAACGATTTAATTATGTCTACATGATCTCGTATTGTCATGTTTGGATACATTAATCATTTCGTAATAAAGAGGATTATTGTATCATAGCTATAGAATGATGAATTCATCTCAAATAAATAGATGGACATGTGATAAAGTGTTATCAGAACAAAAAGTTGACGGGAATATTGTAGTTTTAATAAGTATCCTATAGCCTTGATAGTTATAGAGAGTATTGGGTATGTTACAAAGTGGTGTCAAAGCATAATTTTAATATGGTTGGGAGGAATTTTGAGTACCCCACTACCCCAATAGTGTATAAACATGGTTGGGTATGTTACAAGCTATACACACACAAAAAAAAAAACATATATAAGGGTTGCAATGCAATTATAGATAGTGTTACGAGGTTAGTGAGCTAGTTAGAGTTTAGAGTTCTTAGTTAGAGTTATGTGTTGGTGTTATGTATCATTCATTCATGTTGTGAATACAATCCATCATTGTTATGCTTATATGTTTTTGTTTCTACTGTATCTAGATTATGTCTGTGTTTGTATTTGATCTAAATGTTGCTAGTTTTGATGGTTTAAATGAATGTCACTAACCCACTAATATGGAATGTGAACCACACTGAATCATTAACACTCTACACCTTAATCACATGGAAACTATCATAAGTGATACCTTCTTCATCTTAGAAGGTCTAAAGACATCCTCTCTTCCTCTCTTCCTCTTCCAGTCCTCTTTTTTGTTCTCTTTTTTCTTCCCCCTCATCTCCCTCTCCCTCTTCATATTTTTCCTTCCCCTTCATCTCCCTCTTTCTCTTTTTCTTCTCCTTCTCCCTCCTCCCCCTCGTCCTTTACCTTGTTCTCTTATCCCTCTTCCCCCCTCCTTTTCTCCTCCTCTACCACGTTCCCTCTACCAAGGTAAGATAACACAAAAAAATTATTATAATTTATTAATAATCATAAATTGGTATTTATTTATATTTTTTCATGTAACCACACAAGAAAACCAGAGAGAGACTTCACCATGACCCAATAGGTACATTTGAGCATTAAATAACAACAAAGGCCTACTAACATATAATAAAGGCATCCAACCTAAGGACTTAATCCGAAGACCTCATGCTTATAAATCACTACACTAAATTGTTATTATTACCATTAAATTATTATTTTTACCATTAAATGAGCTATCAATAATTGTTATTATTACCATTAAATTATATTACCATTAAATTAGTGTTTTCCATTCCTTAAAATGAACCTTGATTCACTAAAATAATAACTCCTAATTTATTAATAACTCATAATTCACTAAAATAAATAGTTGTGCCAAAAAGAAACCCATATCCGTTAAGATGAAGATAATGCTAATACCCATGTAAACTCTAATGAAATTCCTATGATAACGAGAAAAGGGTATGAAAAACTAAGAGACAAAGATTTCATGCGATATTGATGTGCCGACCAATTAATACACAAAGATCCAATATTGGAAATTAAATATACTCACCATATCAACAAGGTAAAGACTTTGGATTCCAATTACGCTTCACATCCACGCTATCAATGAACAGATTAAAGGAAACCTTCATCCCATCCATCTTTTAGCAAACAAATGGATTTTCAATTTTGTAAGCGGTTTCCTATAGCGGTATCCTGGATTTTCAATTTTCTGTGGGTGACTAACATTCTCATATGTTTTTCGCATTTTCCACAAAAGCTAATGATTACTTGCCCTTACCAAAATTAGTTTATTGATATATATGCATTTTGGAATTACTTTAACGGTCGCAAAAGCTAAGAGTTCTGCAAAGGCCAAAAACTGTAGTCGCAAAAGTGAGAGAGGAAACCTTAATATTTGATATATATGCATTTTGGAATTACTTCAACGGTCGCAAAAGCTAAGAGTTCTCAAAGGCCAAAAACTGTAGTTTGATATATATGCATTTTGGAATTACTTTAACGGTCGCAAAAGCTAAGAGTTCTCAAAGGCCAAAAACTGTAGTCGCAAAAGTGAGAGAGGAAACCTTAATATATAAAGCTAAATAGTCTAGTCGCAAAAGTGAGGGAGGAAACCGCAATAAATATGCAAGTTAACTTCAACATATATAAAAGCTAAACTAGCACAGCCGCAAAGTCGGCTGGTGCCGATAGGTATCAGCGTTAAAACTCTTAAAATTAGTTCAAACCATATAGTTCAAACCCTATCCAGGCGCATGAAAAAAAATAAAAGAACCTCAATCATGGCTCTATAGTTCAAACCCTATCCAGACGCATGAAATAAAATAAAATAACCTCAAGCATGGTGTTAAAACCCCTCAATCATGGCTCTATAGTTCAAACCCTATCCAGACGCATGAAATAAAATAAAATAACCTCAAGCATGGTGTTAAAACCCCTCAATCATGGCTCTATAGTTCAAACCCTATCCAGACACATGAAATAAAATAAAATAACCTCAAGCATGGTGTTAAAACCCCTTATACAGTTGAAACCCTGTAACAGTTAAAACCCAGTAACATAAAAAAATAAAAGAAACCCCAGGCAGAGGGAAAAAAATAAAAGAACACCGGGCACGCAGTTAAAACCCCATGATATGTAAATATACGATCAATATGAATGCGGTTCAGACTCCCACATTTCATAAAAAAACAACGAATGCCATTCACACTGTCAAATTAGGTTTGTAGATTAAAAAATTATTAATTCTGCACATTGTCAATAAGAGTAACTATCGACATAACTACATATTAAACTCCTATTGAATAATTTATCAACCGCATTGCTCTGGATGACACGTAAAATGGGCCTTGGTATGCAAGAACGCCATTGGTATGCGAAAAAGCCGACTCGCAAAAATGGCATTGGACTCTCTTCGTATTGACATGATTTTTGACACCATCGAGGAGACAACGAAATTTGACTTCATATTTGAATGGACGACAGGCTCATTTGACAGGCACATCCATAATACAGAACTATTTGACAGGCACGTCCATAATTTCGCCTGTTAAATTGACTCTCTCCCCCGGTATCATGGCGAACCAGCTTAGATGCGTTGGCGTTGCTGGTTATTGTTGGACTCTTTCAAATAGCAATGTCCATTCTCAGAGCTCGACGACCAGTACTACTCAGATGCGTTGCCCGTTCTCAGAGCTCGACGACCATTACTACTAAAAGTATGGCCTTTTCATCACTACTGGGAACACCATTTTGCATATTAGTATAGATTCAGTTTCAACTTTTAGAAATTAACATGGAAAGATCAAAATAAATTGATTTATGAATGTTGACCATATTAGAAGTTAAGGTATCGTCTGCTCTGATGGTTGCTGCTCTCACCCTACTTATGGCGCCATTACTGTTCAAGGAAGTCCCAATACTTGTGCTCGCTGCTCGTACAGGACTGCAACATAGCCCACACGCTCCAATTCCTCCACCGCCAGATGTTCATTCTTCCGCTGAAGCGGCGGCAGCAGGAGAGTGTCCTCCCGAATCTCATCGCAACAGCCATGTTCCAACTCCACCTGGATGTTCCACTGGAGCGCTAATTAAGAATGGTGGCGCTCTTCCGAGGAATTAATTCCCTTCTGAAGCAAAAATAAACCTTCTTAGAACTGATTTGCACATTTTCATATGAAATTGTTTGTGTTTTTCTGCGTCTCACCTGTAAATGTAATCGTTTTGTGTTTTTCTGCATCTCACCTGTAAATATAAATAYAATCGTTTTGTGTTYTTATGCGTCTCACCTGTAAATACATAACCTGTAAATACATAATACATATTAGGGTAGATATAAAATTATGGATTGCATARATATTAATCCTCTTTAATCATTTAAATGTTAYAATTATATATYTTTAAGAYTAAGAATAAGAATATGCTAACATYTTAAATGAGTAGTMATTAAATTAGAATTTAAGGTTAAAAGATTATTAATTAWGYCCATTACYCATARATRTAARCCTTTARGCTTAATTATTTTGTTTTGATATATTAATAGAATTTAATTATAAATTTTAGAAAAAAATTATTTTATTTAARAAGATTTAKATTATTRAAATTTCYAAAATAGAAGATTCATCTTATTGAAATTTCAAAAAATAAATAAGTTGAACTTATTTATTGAAAAAAATTACAGTTAAATTTGTAATTTTTTAAATCATTCCATTTAACATAGTAAAAAACAAAAATACAACATGGCTTCATAAATAAATAAAAAATTGAAACTTTTAGGTATATCTAAAAAAAATATTAAACTTTTCTTTATATTCCCATAGGTAAATCATTTTTATTTATAATTTGTATTATTTTTAACAGTAAATAAATTATTAATATTAATTTATTTATGTTTATATATATATATATATATATTTATTAGATAATATGAATGTTTTGTATGCAAAATTTACAACAATGTTGGCATATTTTAAGGACAACATATAATGGTGTCACATCATATTTCTCATATATATATATATATATATATATATATATATATATATAATCAATTTAGTGTTTAAGGTTATAAAATATAAAAACTATGTCGAGCTTCGGTTCCAACAATTTCTGCAAAACAAAGCTTGTGTTTTCATACTTCTGAGACTTCTCCTCATAGTTGTTGTTGCTTCTCTCTATCGACTATTATATTTTACATCAACTACCTATAGACTCGGACACACACACATATGAATATAGAGACTTCCTGTAGAAGTGAACCAACTCAAAGAATTAAGACGACAATAAATACAACTGACTCTATCTGATTTACAAAGCTCGAGAAAGAAAAAAGATCGACTCATTAAGAAAACTCCTTCTAACACTCTTGCTTTACATGTATCACTAAGTAATGTCTTTGCTTTCCGTGACAAAAAAAGTCGGCGTAAGCATAAAGCTCACGACTTATGATTAATATTTACAACACTCCCTCTTAATTATAAGTAAGTGGGATTACAAGACATACAAAATTTACTTCAAAATTTAACTTTACATGTATTGTCACAAATATTCTACTGCCCCGAATCCTAGACAAATGTGTAGTTTCTGAAATGCATCCCTTGCCAAATCTTTTGTAAATATATCTGCAATTTGTTCTTTAGACCTGCAAAATTTCAAACAAATTTCTTTGTTATTCACCAATTATGTGATAAAATGATACCTTGTATCAATGTGTTTGGTTTTCTTGTGAAATACATGATTCTTGGATAACATGATGGCATATTTGTTGTCACAAAACACTATAGTTGGTTCTTGTTGTTCCTGCAAAAAATATTTTAACATTCTTCTCATCAAAACAACTTGACAAGGTGTGCTTGTAGCTGCGACATACTCATCTTTAGCTGAAGAAAGAGTCACAATGGGATGCTTCCTTGATTCCCATGACACTATACCTATTCCAAAATGAAATGTGTACCTATAGGTACTTTTCCTGTCATCTATGTTGCCTCCAAAATCAATGTGAGTGTATCCAATAAGTCTTAAATCTTTTGAAATATAATACATAATGTCAAAGTATTTTGTTCCATTCACGTATCTTAAAATTATTTTTCCTACCTTCTAATGGAATTCTTTTGGATTTTCCATGAACCTTTAAATCAAACTTACTCCATACATAATATCAGGCCTTGTTGTTGTCATATACACAAGGATTCCTACCATCCTTTTAAATAGAGTGGGATCCACCTTGGACCCTTCATCTTCCTTGCTCAAATTCAATCATGTTGTGATAGGTGTTGGGGATCCTTTTAAATTTGTCACGTTGAATATTTTTAATATTTCATGTGCATATTTATATTGTGAAATACATATACAAAAGTTGGACTCGTGAACTTCAATGCCCAGAAAATATCTCGTAAGCCCCAAATAAGTCATTTCAAATTCATTCTTCATGACCGACATAAATTACTCTATGCCAAGATCACAAAATAAAATCATCTACATATAAACAAACGATTAACATATTACCTTGTTGATTGGATTTGATGTATAATGTTGGCTCAGATTCACTTCCCTGAAATCCATTTTGAGTGAGATAAGAATATATGCGACTCTACCAAGCTCTAGGGGATTTCTTCAATCCATACAATGTATTCTTCAATATGTATACTTTGTTTTCTTGTCCTGGAATCTCATAGCCTTGTGGTTGTTCCACGCATACTTTTTCTTCTAAATGACCATTAAAAAATGATGACTTTACATCCATTTGATAAATAGGCCACTTATTATTTGTCGCAATGGCCAACATAGTTCTGATTGTGTCCATGCACACAACTAGCACAAATGTTTCATTGAAATCTATCCCAGGTTGTTGTGTAAAACCCCTTGCAACTAGACTTTCCTTGTGCTTCTGCACATTTCCATTTACATCTTGCTTGGTTTTATAAATCCAATTAACACTTATCACATCCTTTTCCTTAGGTACACCTACCAACTTCCATGTCTGATAATTATCTATGCATTTAATTTCTTCATCCATGGCTTGTTCCCATACATCATTCTTGACAACTTTTTCGAAAGTTAATGGATCATCTATTTGTGAAAACAGAGAAAAACCTGAAAATTAATTTGTTTTGTAAACATTGTAGATGTCATAGAGACTTCTCTTCCTTGGTAACATACTTTCTAATGTTGGATTTGGGGATGTATAACTACTTGGACTACTTTCTGGAGTTTCTTGCGCTCTCGGCGTGGACTGCACACAGGTAGCTCTTACTGGAGTAGTTTGTGTTGTGATTTGTGTCCCAGTTCCATGTGTAGAAGGAACTGCACATTGACTTATAATAGGTGTTTGATACACTTCATCCTTTATATCAGCATGCCCGATAACATGAATAATTTTAACTGTCCTTTCTACGCTTCCATCCCATGCTTCATTCTCCACAAATTGAACATCGCGGTTAATTATGACTTTTCTTGCAATAGGTTCATACAATTTGTATTATTTTATATCTTCAACGTACCCAAAAAATATGGATTTTTGTCCTTTGTTGTATAACTTCTTTGTCAACTCATTTGGAACATGTGCATATGCGACACAACCAAAAAAATTTAAATGCACAACATTATGCTTCATACCTGTCTAGGATTCTTGAGGAACTTTGTTTTTCACACTCTTTGTCGGACATATGTTCATGATATATACTTTAGTTTCTAATACCTCATCTCAATAATCATTTGAAAAATTCTTGTCTTCCAACATATTGCACGCCATTTCCATGATGGTGTGATTCTTTCTTTCTATGAAACTATTCTACTGTTGTGTATATCGCGCAGTGAATTGGTTGTGAATGTCATGAACTTTTAAAAAAGTATGAAAATATCTTGAAACACATTCACCTCCTTTGTTTATTCTTATAAACTTGATCTAATAACCACTTTGCTTCTCCACAAGTTACTTGAATTGTTGAAAACAACCAAATGCGTCAGATTTATGTTTTAGGAAATAAATCCATGTTTTTCTTGAGAAATCATCAATAAATGTAAGAAAATAGGTGTTACCTCCTATAGATGGTGTTTGCATTGGTACACATATATCCAAATGTACTATTTCCAATGGATATTTTTCTCTATATGACTTTCTAGTTGGAAATGACTCTCTATGTTTCTTTCCAAAGATGTGGCCTTCAAATATTCTTTCTGGTTTTTCAATTAATGGAAAACCTTTCACCACATCCTTTGTATGTAACAAATTTAGACCTAAAAAGTTTAAATGTCCAAATATGAAATTCCATAGCCAGAAATCATCCTGCACTTCAGATTGGAATGATGCCTACATTTCTGCACCACTGTCTTATTTTCTTTTAAAATTGCATGCACTACCTTTTTATTTTTTAGAACAATGCACACTTACTTCTTCGCTTTCTGCTTTGAATGATGTGTCAGAGTGAAAAACAATTTCTTCATAGACAACTTGTGTTGTTTTTCTCTTCATGGCCAATGTCAATGGAAACATTTTGTTGCTTGTAATATGAATTCTTGCAATACGCTTATTTCTTTGATATCTGTCCAAAATCACACAGTGATTATCTTCCATGTAGATTCTATATCCATTTTTGTAATAGTTTCCCTCTTCTCATCAAATTATGTTTTAGACCAAAAAGATAATATACATCGGGCATAACATTTTTATCCCCTTGTTTGGTTAAAATGTTAATACTTACTTTACCTAAGACAATGACTTGGATATTAGTTCCAAGTCTAGTTTTAGTTTGGACTTATTTATCCAAACTAGAAAACAATTCTAAGTTTCATGTCATGTGATTATTGCATCCTGAATCTAAATAACATATGTTACATGGAATTTCTTGAGAAACATTTCATTCAATTGGGGAAATTATAGGCATTGCTTCAGTGCGCACCATAAACATAGGGTTTGACGAAGTATTTGTGTCTTTTGACCGACCTTGACCTTGCTTGTTATGATTATACTGTCTCTTCCTAAATTCATATGCATAATGTCCATACTTTTTACAGTAATGACAATAAATATTTGATTTATTGTAACATACCGCTCTTGCGCACACTGCACAAACTTATTCTTTGAGGACAATTTCTTACAAGTGATCCAGATTATTATACTATTGGTCTTTGATTATGATTATGAGGCATTATGGATGTGCTTATATGTTATTTTGTTGTATTGACTTAGACCAGTGCTATTGAATCAGTTCTCCTGAGTGTGCAGGATTTGGAACTCAAGGATGCATTGATGAAACCCTTGGACTTTGGATCGAGTCAGGGAGTGGACTATTGGGGTTTGATTGTTGTATATATGACATATGTGCATCTGATTAGATGTTATGATTATAAACTTTATTCTAACATGATTCATTGATGATGCAGGCTGACTATAACTTGTCGACCAGACTCACATGTGAAGTAGAGGGGTCATGCATAACTACCAAAGACGTTGAGGGAGAGGTGTGGAAAGAAACCCTTCCAAAACCTACTAGCACTCCCGTCGTGGCTCGAACTGTAGGTTAATGACTACCTAGTTAGAGAAGACCCACGATTTCGTGAGGGTAGACTGCAATAGTCGCTCATGATGATTCTAAGGGGCACGCAATAAGGCAACGGCCTTATTCCTTAGAGGCCCTTATTCTCCCACAAGATCACCTGACAGAGTTTTGACTCCAGGGTTTTTTAATATCTACCAAGTCCGTCAAGAGGTGAGTGGAACCCTTGGAGCACGTAGTGCGTCCTGAAGGGAACGTCGTGCAAGGGAAACAAAATGAGGCGAGTGGCACCCTTGGACCACATAGTGCGTCCTGAAGGGCAAGTCGCATTGTTAACTAATAAGTGAATAAACCTAGATGGCCCTAGAACGAATATGATGATAAGAAAGATTTTTAAAAAATTCCCTAATAAAATTTCTCCCAACCTCGGAAAATAAAATCTAATCTTCAGTGATACTTGTGGTAAAAAAAATTAAAAATTAAAAATTAAATAATTAAAATAATAATAATAATAATAATAATAATCATTAAACATGTGACGAAAAGCGGGTAAGAAACTTGGTTAAATTATTAAACTCAAATTATTGAGGGATTTAAAATTTTAAAAGAAAAATGATTTTTTTTTTACACATGTTAATTAAAGTTTATTAATTAAAAGAAAAAGGGGAAAAAGATAATTTTCTACACTTACTAATTTGAGTTTTCGATAAAAGGGGAAAGAGGGAAATTTAAAAGAATTAGGAAACTAAGGGAAAAAGGGGGAAACATAAAGAGAAAGGGAAACTTAAGGAAAAAGTAGAATGACTAACTTAGCAAGGAATCTTGCCTTTAAGAACTTTCTAAATTGAACTCAACTAGTAAATTAGTAAGGGGCTAAGTCATTAAAATGTGTAAGGGAATATGGGGACACCTAGGAGCGATTCTAGGAATGCTTTTAGGTGGGTGAGGGAAATAGGAGTAATTAAATAATTAATGAATTTAATTTCTGGTGCAACGAAGGGGATGGGTGACACTTGTATGGGGAGGATTTTTCTGAATTAAATTATTGAACTTTAAATTAAATGAGAATTTCGGAAAGAAAGGACTTAGAAACTCTACATAAAGGAGGGAGGTG
>JZKD02S1776757.1:2194413-2214041 GCA_000966675.3 Picea glauca
CTTCCTAAATTCATATGCATAATGTCCATACTTTTTACAGTAATGACAATAAATATTTGATTTATTGTAACATACCGCTCTTGCGCACACTGCACAAACTTATTCTTTGAGGACACTTTCTTGCAAGTGATCCAGATTATTATACTATTGGTCTTTGATTATGATTATGAGGCATTATGGATGTGCTTATATGTTATTTTGTTGTATTGACTTAGACAAGTACTGTTGACTCAGTTCTCCTGAGTGTGCAGGATTTGGAACTCAAGGATGCATCGATGAAACCCTTGGACTCTGGATCGAGTCAGGGAGTGGACTATTGGGGTTTGATTGTTGTATATATGACATATGTGTAGTTGATTAGATGTTATGATTATAAACTTTATTCTAACATGATTCATTGATGATGCAGGCTGACGATAACTTGTCGACCAGACTCACATGTGAAGTAGAGGGGTCACGCACAACTACCAGAGACATTGAGGGAGAGGTGTGGAAAGCAACCCTTCCAAAACCTACGAGCACTCCCGTCTTGGCTCGAACTGTAGGTTAATGACTACCTAGTTAGAGAAGACCCACGATTCCATGAGGGTAGACTGCGATAGTCGCTCATGATGATTCTAAGGGGCACGCAATAAGGCAACGACCTTATTCCTTAGAGGCCCTTAGTTTCCCACAAGATCACCTGACGGAGTTTTGACTCCAGGTTTTTTTTATATCTACCAAGCCATTCAAGAGGTGAGTGGCACCCTTGGAGCACGTAGTGCGTCCTGAAGGGAACGTCATGCAAGGGAAACAAAATGAGGCGAGTGGCACCCTTGGAGCACATAGTGCGTCCTGAAGGGCAAGTCACATTGTTAACTAATAAGTGAATAAACCTAGATGACCCTAGAACGAATATGATGATAAGAAAGATTTTTAAAAAATTCCCTAATAAAATTTCTCCCAACCTCGGAAAATAAAATCTAATTCTCAGTGATACTTGTGGTAAAAAAAAATAAAAATTAAATAATTAAAATAATAATAATAATAATAATAATAATCATTAAACATGTGATGAAAAGGGGGTAAGAAACTCGATTAAATTATTAAACTCAAATTATTGAGGGATTTAAAATTTTAAAAGGAAAATGATTGTTTTGTTACACATGTTAATTAAAGTTTATTAATTAAAAGAAAAAGGGGAAAAAGATAATTTTCTACACTTACTAATTTGAGTTTTTGATAAAAGGGGAAAGAGGGAAATTTAAAAGAATTAGGAAACTAAGGGAAAAAGGGGGAAACATAAAGAGAAAGGGAAACTTAAGGAAAAAGAAGAATGACTAACTTAGCAAGGAATCTTGCCTTTAAGAACTTTCTAAACTGAACTCAACTAGTAAATTAGTAAGGGGCTAAGTCATTAAAATGTGTAAGGGAATATGGGGACACCTAGGAGCGATTCTAGGAATTCTTTTAGGTGGGTAAGGGAAATAGGAGTAATTAAATAATTAATGAATTTAATTTCTGGTGCAACGAAGGGGATGGGTGACACATGTATGGGGAGGATTTTTCTGAATTAAATTATTGAACTTTAAATTAAATGAGAATTTCGGAAAGAAAGGACTTAGAAACTCTATATAAAGGAGGGAGGTGGAGGAGGATGGATCTCTTATTTCATGCGTAACGTTACGCTGCTGGATTTTGGACTTGACTGACTTATCTTATGGGAGTTTGGATACCCATCTCGGTGAGGAGTGGTAGCTCAGCCTTGCAAGGCGAGCTGAGAGCTACTTGTTCTTTGGTTTAGTGTGAGTGGCCCCTTTGCGGATTGGGGGTTTGAGGGGGAAGAAGAGTGCCCCTAGCATTGGCTAGGAGGTATCGATGAAATCACAGTGGTCGACAAGTAGGAGTTGCATGGAGCACGCGAGACAATGAGTTGGAATGAGCGACTTGGGCTACAATACACTTGATTTTATTCAGCATGGTAGATTATTATTGACCTTACGCTTTCATTTCTGTACTTTTAACTGTGTAAAGAAGGTGTTTGACTTAACATTTTAATTGAGAACTTAATTTTCCCCATAGCGTTAAGCTCGCTGCTTCATTTATTCCTTTGTAATTCGATCCCTGAATGTTGTGACTGTCCTATTGGTTCTATGGATTTGTTGTGAATATTTGTTCCTTTTACTTCGTCCTCATCCCTAGTTCATCAGTCCACGCCTAAGTAGTCGTCCAAGAGCCGAATCGACGGTCATCACTTCGGTGCATAGCGACCTATAGATTCTAATGCCCTGCTTTTATGTGTGTGGATAATGAGTGAAGGATTTGTTGCCCAATCATCTACCCATGTTGATTATGCTTTGCTTGATTGAGGGTCATTGTGCCTTCTTGCGTTTGAATACCTCTATGTGTTGTTCACCCTCCTTCTTTGGGATTTTAATGACAACGTTTCTTATCAGATTAGGACTTCATTTTTATTTTATTTTATTTCCACTTGAATGTCAACATTTGGTTTGGATCTGCCTGCGTTTTTTTTGTTTGCTGCGAGTACCAAGCATTTTTGTTGTCTGTGATTTATCACATTTTAAAGGAAAATGACTCTATAATTTCCTTTGATGACAATTTGTATTAAACCCAATGCTTCAATGCCTGGGCATTCATTCCATTATCATGGCATTCTCCATGATGAACCATAATGCTTTTTTTCTTACCTGGGATGTTTTGTTTTTAGTGGATTTTAAGGAAACTACCATCTATGCCCATGACAGTGGCTGCATTTTTGTTAATGCCTGATAGTTAGCGATTTTACCTATTAGACAACATAATATTCATTTACGAATTCACCCAACGTTTTGCCTACATTGAATGGCATTAACTGGATTGTCTTGAATGGCGTTATAATTTATTTTCTCACTGTGATTATCATTTTCCTTACTTACCACTACGATTTTAGTGATGATGTTACCTCTGCGACTTCCCACAGTGGTTTTAATGCAGCTATTTTTATTGTTAGCGTTTTTGTTAATTTTCTTGATCAAGGGACAACCATAAATTATAAACAACGTTTTATTTTATTTGTGTTGTTACACAGTAGTAAAACCACATTTTTACTGGAGTTTACCCAACCTTCAGCTAGTGTATCCCATAACGTTTATGTTTAGACACCTATCCGTGATAAACAATGAAGGTATCGTTTTTAGCAATCAATAGACTGGTTAGATACAACAAATTTACACCTAGAGTGACATCAAACTTGTTGATGTGTTGTGACTTTGTACTAGCTGAATTTTGTGGTTGTAATTGTTGTGTGGTAGGTTGTGTATAACATCGATTCCTATAGTGAATGGTGTGATACCTAAACTAGCTAAAACCAGGTTTACATGAAATCGTTTTACATCTTTAAATTCAATGTTTAACTTTAGGATAAAACTTTGATTATAAGTGTAAATTGGATGATAAAGTCGTTTGAATCTACAAGATGCAAGTTGAATTCTTGTAGGAAGACAACATAGCTCTAGGTTGTGCAAACAGTCAGAATCAGTGCATTCAACTAAGGACGTGAAATAGTAAACATTTACAAATGGTGGCAGTCTATTGTAATAAATTGTAAAAGGTTTCCATTTTTAGAAATTATATTCTTTGTGAAGATACGAAATGTAGCAAAGTCAAATATCAAACATGGCAGTGAAGCTAAGAACTTTAAAGTCAAAATTAATGTTAAAGTATTTTCAAACATCTTTAGTTATCCCAATTTTATATTAATACTGGAATATCTAAGCCAACTTAGGCACTGAATATTAACTAGCTTTGGTATCAGAGTGAATAAGAAAACTTAGATTATGCAAATAATAAAACTTTCAGTATAAGTGTACATTAGCAAACTTTATACATAACTAATTTGTGTAAATTAGTTATGTTCATCTTTTAGCATGTTCTCATTAAGGGATGTAACAATAAAAATGGATCTCATAGCAATTATTGTAAAAAGATTGCATAAGCATCAAATCCTATCGATTGGGGTCTCGGTTCAAGCTTGGTTCACACCCAAAAAGAGATTCACTTATGATTTCCAAGGAAGCAAGTTCAACTTCGTGGATGGATAGTTTAGGGTGTTTTTGCGGTGTGGATAGAGAGAGTTGGATGTACTTGATATGCAACAATAATTGCCTCCTCTTACTATAAAAAGGTATCCCCTCTATCCTGCATTGATGTATTTGAGGGGAATAAATCCTTGTAGGAATTTGAATATAAGCCCGCCCTATTTTCACCAAGTGATCCAGCTCCCTCACTAATGTAAAAAAAAAAAATTGAATCCAAAATTTTTAAGGTCCACCACAGTCCCTTCATGCTTTTGGCACATCATATGACTTACATTTCGTTACACTAGGAAATTAATTGGTTATAGAAATTTTATATTCACCAAGTTTTCGCGCGTCCAATGGACTGGTCGATTGGGGCTTAGGTTAGTCATCTTGTGATTCGACAATGCATTTGATATCCTAGCGTGTTGTTTTTCTTGAGTCCTCGGTCCAAATAGGATTGTGTTGCGTCAGGGTGATCGTCACACCTATCTCTTGGGGATGACATGATCCCTGATGAGGGGATCATGGCGTGCCCTATTGGATAGAGGCAAATGATAACTTGACCGGAGTCATTGATTCCCGTTGTGGGTGTTGTTGATAGTTGTAAGTTTGTTGTTGGAGGTTGGGGTGTAACTCCTACTTGCGTTTGGTTTGCGCGCCATAGAGGTTCTAGTTACGGGTCTTCAGGGTCATGGGGTCGGGATTGTGGTTGTTGTTCTTAGCTCATAGGTGTTGTCGTGTTGTGTGTGTCGAGCGGGTAGTTCATTTCCTTCTTTATTTAAGCATGTTTCACCCAGTTGCTCTGGTGGTAGGGTGTGGAGTCGTATTTTTCTATCGCCTAATATGAGAACTTGTGTTCATCGTCAGGTTGTGTGGTTCAACTGTTTGTCGTTGTTGGCTTCCTGTAAAATAAAAAAAAATGCACTTTACACTTCTCTTGGTGTCTTAAAGATTGGGTTTGTCACACATGGTATTAGAGTGGGTGTTATAACCCTAAATTGCACTTTACATGTGTACCTGTCATTAGACCATCTTACTTGCTATTTTTTCCAAATCCATCACTGAATAGCTCTTCTAAAAAAACACATTTTTGAAGATCTACGCACCCTGCACCACTACTACCCGCATACAAACTCTTTCTGTAGCTCTACATCTCGTGTATGTGCGCTAGTTGCACCATTACAGCCTGCATATACTCACAAAAATTGCAAAAAAATAAAATTGCAAGGGGATACGGGCTTTTGGGTAGTTTCCTAACCAATTGACTGCCCATAGTCGGTCACCCAACTGAATAACTATATTTTTGGCATATAAAAAAAGGTTTTGGGGTCCCATTTCTACAAGAAGCATGAGACAAAATAAACTCTACCCATTTCAGTATTCCCCCTTGCCTTAATTATTTGCCACCACAGTGTGAGTTTGAGCTAGAATTCCTTCTTACAGCCCTTTTTCCTCCATTGCAAACCCTTGCCATTTCCCTAGAGAGAAATAAAGAGGAGAAATATACATGGAAGAAGTTGGAGCTTGGTGAAGAGGAACCCAGGACCAAGTTCGAGGAGAAGTTTACGACCTCATATTGTAAGTAACTCTATGAGATTAATATAAAGAAATACTTTTTCCGTCCCGCCAAATGATATCCTCAATCTTTATGATTTATTTATATTTTGTTATGATATCTAACCACTAATCAATATATAGAATGCATGCTCATATTTTCTTGTTTGTGTTTTGGTGAATGAAATTTGGCCTTGGGAGGAGATCTACAGTTGACAAACAACGTAGAACAAAGGGATCGACACCGGACGTGGGGTTTAAGGTAATCCTACCGGATCCCTATACTTAGTATTTTATGTATGATTGTGGGGTACTGTCGGGGTAGATGTTAAAAGTAGGAGACTTTAGACGGTCAGCTCTATCTACACTTTAGAACCCTAGTGTAGTCCGTAGGGGGTTTTCCCACTATAGCAGAATTGGCGACCATACTAGGGAGACCTCTAAGGTTTTTAGGGGATATTTTAAGGTGCTTTAATTAGTTTAACTTCCTTTTTTGAGTTTATGTAAGTGCTTGAGTCTTTAAGGGATTTTGGTCTTCCATACCAGTACTCCCTACCTTATCAGCTTGATTGTTGTTTTCATTTTTTTAGAAATTTATAGAGGTGTACATGGCCTACAGTCGGTCTACACGTGTACATACGTTACCTACCTTTTGACAACCCACGTACATACGCAGGTTGTTGAAGTGTTAATAGCATGCATGTGTTGAGAATTTTTTTGTTAAGTAGAGGCAGTCAACCTCTTCCCTGTCATAAGTCATACCTCTTAGGGGTTTTGTTGATCTAGTCCTGGTCTTTGTTGTAGCAGTCGGTAGCTTAGGTCTGACCTCAGTTTAACTTTTCTTTATCAAATATTTCTTGTGTCTTCTTTATTAGGGTTTTTAGATGAGTTTGTGAGTCAGTTCTGATTTTCCTTTTCGCTATTGTTAGTGACTCCCTGCAATCTGCGGTGGGGCCATAAGTCATTTCTTAGTCTTTTCTTGTCTTCATTTTTCCCTTTTTTTCTTTAGAAGAAAAGAAAAGAATTCATTTTCAAAGTTTCTTGTTTTGAAGCATAAAATAAAAAAATAAAAAAATATATTTCTTTGTTTGGTAAAAGTAGTTTAGTTTAGTTTCTTTATTGATCAAGGAAAAATAATTTTTTCTTAAGTTATTTATTGAATACTTAGGAAATTAAGTAGCTCGTAGTCAAGAGAAATCTTGTTTTAGGTTTTTCTTCTCAAAGATCTGAGAGAAGTAGTTATGAAAAAGTTTGGTTAAAGAATGTTCAATTTGATAATCTTTATTTATTGAAAAAAGAAGTAATTTTGTTTCTGAATTTTGTTCTTCTCTTTCGTCTCTTAAAAAACACCATCAGTTTCATTTTTGTTCCCTTTGAATTAAGAACAACCACTTAAAATTAACGTTAATTAAAATTTATCAGACTTTTCACGTTTGTAGGGTCCATCAACTAGATTAGGCTAAAGCCCTGATTTAGGCTTGAGAGGAAACTCTTCAGGGATATAAAAAAAACATCGGAGTCTATGCTAGGGAGTGTAGAAGTCCAATGACGTGGAAACTATCTGAGAACCCCCTCTAACACAGGGGCTAAACATGAGGTCATGTGTGGAAAGGTAGCGGAGATAACCCCTCTAAAGTCAGACCAATCGTAGTGGAGGAACGCATATAGAGGGCTTATCTTGGGATTTCGTTGACCTCATCTACCATGGAGCTTCATGGGTATCAAATCCATTTGAGCTCCTTAGTCCTCGTCCAGAACAATTTCTTTCGATAACCTTGATAGGTGTTGGGCTTGATACCCTGCTCATTGCAGTTCGCCCAACTGTCGATTGTACTTGCCTGGTAGTTGTTCGTGAACTAGCAACCTAGTTTCCTATATATCAGGAACTTACACAGGTGACTGCAGGGGTATACCATGGTACCTAGGATAGACATCGGGCCACTCTTTGTAGAGTATACCTGGAGGGTTCTTCCATATTCGAGTTGCACTTGCACCAGTAAGTTGCTCTAGTGTTGGTTGGTGTAACTATTCTTCCAACTAGTTGTAGTGGTTTTCTTGCTATATCTCACAGGAACTTTTTCTAGTGTGTGTTTGATATTCAATGTTAGAAAAACCTTAGTGTGTCATTGATCTTCTCACATAGTGGAATATCAAGAGCTTCATTGGTCGCGAAGGCTTTTTGGCCTACCGCTGGTTGAAGTGGAGCCACCACCGTCACCGCTAAAGCGAAGACTTGACTAGCAAGGGTCATTTGAGGCGACCAGGAAACATGAAAATGTACCTACGCCATCCCTAAGAGGAGAACTTGTGAATCCATAGGAACTGACTATTTCTGACCTTGGAGCGAAAGCTCTCGGTCCGTATAACTCTTTGATCACTGACTTATCGGTGCCACTCTTGATACAACTTTCCCACCCAAGGGTAATGCATCATGAGAACCAAATAGTCCTGCAAGAAGCAATGGAAACAAATGTTGCTACTTCATCAGGGAGTCCTCATACTCCCTCTACGACTATCTCAATAGGGGGAGTTCCACCTCCTAAATCACCTTTGTAGGTCTGCGCCACCATTGTCTCGACCGATTCTACCTTGGGCAATGATCTAATTTTGTCCATGGAGGCGATCACTACACCGCTTACACAGAGTGTGACAGGCCCTCCATTCTCATACAAGATAACCAACTTTAGCACGAACTCGATCCTGTCCTACTCCACCTTTCAAACCATGGGCCTGGGGGAAGGGATGTCTAATGCTCCTCTGCAAGGGTCTATGGCAGACACCTTAACCCCCTATAATGATTTACCTTATGGTGAGGGTCATATACCTCTATCGTCTCCCTCACTCGACGGTGTTTCTTAGAAACCCGTTTGGATGACCATAAACTGCAACTTGTCTAGAGTAGGTAGTCAAGGACATTCTTCCAATTCCATGCTGATGGGATCTATGTTATTCTCTTTGTTCAATGCATTTGGTAACAATTCATTCTTGTCAGATGTTGTCTCAACGTGGGGAAACCCTAGTTATGAACAACAAAATCCTATGTAGGGTACTATTCTTACATAGGGAGAAAACACAAGAGTTCCCTCCTCACAAGGACCTTGGAATCCGTGTCAGGGATGCCAACCGAGGGAAACCCCTTCCATAACCAATGGAACCCCATGCAAGGCTTAGAATATATGCCCATCAGATCGCCAGGGGGAAACCCTTTCCAAAATCCTTGGAATACAACGCAAGCCCAACCCTCCACATCCTACTACAAGAGTTAGACGATGAGGTCTCAACAAGTGTAGAATCCATATGCTGGTCACGGCCATGGTTTTTACCAAAACCCTGGCCAGCAACTTAAATTTTCATGGAAACCTGGTGCCAGCCAAAATATAAGCTCCTTTTTCCCTGGTTATAACCAACAACCCAAACTTCCGTTTCTGGCAAATTTTCATTTGTCAGACTTGTCAAGGTTACTAAACGACCCCATATATCATGATCAACGTTGGTCTCCTATGCCGACCAAGTTGCCTTTGGACATTACAAATTTCAAATCTAAGCCTAATGAATATCCAAACGATCATGTGACTACCTTCCATCTATGGTGCTCGTCCAACTCATTGAGAGACGACTTCGTACAGTTTCATTTTTTTCAACGCACTCTCATAGCGAGTGCTGTGAAATGGTACATTGAGCTCGACCACTCAAGATACTCTACGTTTGGCAAAATGGCAATGGTTTTCTTAAACCATTTTAAATAACCTTTGAGATATGATGTCGACACAAAATTGTTGCCCAACTTTGAGCAGACAAAGGCATACCATATCTCTGATCACATCCGAGAATGGAGACACCGAAAGAGCTTGATAAAATTTCCAGTTCCACCATCATTTTTGCTAGAGTGGTTCCTCAAGTCTTTGGTGTCGTAGTTATCCAAAGGCATAGCAATGTCAAGGGTATTTTTAGAAGAAGAAGCAATAATGAGAGCTTAAAAACTAGAGTTGATTTACTCTCAATATGGTTTACTTTAAGAAATTTTTCCAAATGCACCATGGTCGATACTTGACAAGACTAGACAGAGGTCTAAACCACATGTCGATGGTATCGTTGGTTTAGTGCAAATGAATCCCATTGATTAGCTGTCAAATCAATTGCAGCAATTTTCAATACAACAGACAATGGCCATCTAGACCACTAGTTTGGCTGCTCCCCCTACCCAAACGTTGGATGTACACAGTGTGCAATCGACATACCCAAAGGCCACCCAACAGCTTGATGGAAAGAAGAAACAAAAAAATAAGGGTAAGGGGGATAAGAAACCCACTAATAATGTTGGCGGGGGAAACATAGAAAAGAATAAGTCGAAGTATCTGTGTAACCTTTGCATGGAGGACCATCTGACTCACCTGTGCCCTTGTCTTGTAGAGACCCAAAATTTATTGGCTCAGTAGCAACCTTCTGTGTTAACGAACCCATTTCCACATGGGAAAAATTTAACTCAAGCCTCTTCGAGCATGGATGGGGGCAGTCAAGGACCCTCTGCATCTTCGAGTAATCCTTCGTCTACGAATGTGTATACATTGAAAGGTCATGCCCACAATAACAACTAGGACACACAAATACGGTATGCCAAGCACCTATGAGAAAGGTAAAGAAGTCGAAAACCCACCTCTTCCTCTCCAAATTGAGAAGACGTTGGATGAAAAAATGACACACATCCCAAAAGGTGCGTTCAAGAAAGCTTCCCAAAATCCAAAAGCAAGGGCCACCCAGAACTACTCTGTGGTGGAATATTTGTCACAAACCCCTTGTGCAATGTCCACTTTGGAGGTCCTCTAGAGCTGCCCTTCCCAGAGAAAGCCTCTATTAGCTGCCTTAGGATCTACTGAGACTTGTAATTCAGGAACGATCATTCTTGATACGATCGACTTAAAACCTCGTCTCCCCTACCACGTGGTATTTTCGATAGTAGTGGCTTACACCACAAATTTTTTTACCCGAAATGTTTTTCGCATGGTAGTTGATGAGGGAACTTCGACATGCATGATGTTGTTGTCTTCTTGGAAGGCCATTGGGAAACCCATTTTTTCTCTGTCACCTAATCTTCTTACTTCTTTCGATGATCATTCGTTCCGACCACATGGAATCATTCCTTCTTTCACTGTGTAGCTAGGAGGAAAGACCGTGTGAGTCGAGGTTGAAGTGGTCAATGCACCTTTCAATTACAATCTCTTGTTAGGAAGGAGTTGGACCTATTCTATGGATTCAGTGGTCATGACATTGTTTCAGATCTTGTTGTTTCCACACGAGGGCCAGATCATGTCCATTGATCAGTTTTCCTTCTCTCGTCCCAGCCCTTCATGGGGGGCATCCATGGTCCTGATGATTGATAAACCTCAACCCGACATCGTCAACGTAGGGGTTGGTTTGTGCCCACCTTTGATGGGTACTTTCGATGTCAAGTACATATCAGTTGTCCCCGACCAACCTAGGGCCAAAATGTTTCAAGTCTCATCATTTCACATGAATTACTTTAACGATCTATGGAATCTTCCTTCCCCATCAACCACGATGGAAGGGACATATCACCATGGCATGGCCATGCCCTTGTCCATGGCAAAAGTTGCATACTCTATAGTCTAGATAGCTTCCGTCGAACTTGATCTGAATCCCACACAGTAGTTAGATCCGATTCTCGAGCTTATTTGGGCTCAAGGTTCACTTGACGATACTAATTCTTTAGACTTATTCTTTCCCTCAGACGAGGAAATTATCGAGGCAATGACTAGCCCATATAGACCCTGAGACGATCTCCATCACAGATCTTATTTTCTCCCAGAGTTAAGAAGAATTGAAGCAGGTGAATTCACGTTCACTATGACTGGAGATAGGTCTTGTCCTATCAAACCTTTGGCTACGCACGCAGTTTACACTAAAGGTAATATGGTAACCATTTCTAAAATCATACCTATTGATATCTCCAGAACCCCTAGTGTCGTGGAGAATGTCTTCGTTGGAGCAGAATGCTCCCCCAAAGATATTCGAATCTACATGGGTTTATTTAAATAATTCCTCGACGTTTTTGCCTGGTCTTATGTAGAAATTCTAGGAATTGATCCAAGAATCGTCGAACACGAAATCATGACTTATCTTGACGCTAAGTCGATCCAACAAAAGCGTCGTCCGGTTAATCCTAATAAAGAAACAACTATTAAGGCTAAAGTAGAGAAGTACTCAAAGATGGTTTCATCTACCCCATCCAATTGACTCAATGGGTGTCAAATCTCGTTCTAGTCAACAAAAAATAGGGTATGATTCACGTATGTACAAAATTTCATGATTTGAATAAGGCTTGTCCAAAGGATAATTTCCCCATGCCATTTATTGACCAGATAGTCGATGAATGCGCAGGCTGCGAGGTCTTTTCTTTCATGGATGGTTTTTCAGGATACAATCAGATACAGATCAAACCCAAAGACCAACACAAAACCTCTTTCATTTGTCTGTGGGGTATATTCGCTTATCGGAAGATGCCTTTTGGTCTGAAAAATGCTGGAGATACTTTTCAGCGGGCCATGTCATTTTATTTCCACGATATCAAACACATAGTAGAGGCTTATGTTAATGATTTAGCATCACGATATTGTAAGAGAGTTGATCATCCCACACACCTATGACTTATCTTTGAGCGATGTATCTACTACCAGATTCACTTGAATCCAAACAAATGTAGTTTTTTCATGATGTCGGGTCATCTGCTAGGTTTCGTAGTTTTGACAATAGGGATCATGATCGATCCTCTAAAGGTTGAGGTGATAGTTCAGTTGGCTCCCCCATGCACATTCCCTTAGCTTCAGAGTTTATAGGAAAAAGCGAACATTTTACGGTGTTTCATTGAAAACTATACCGATATCAAAAAGGGTTTCATGCGTTTATTGAAGAAAGACATTCCTTTTCATTGGGACGAAGCTTCTCAACCCTCTTTTGAAGTATTGAAATGCGCCCTCACGTCTGTTTCTCTACTTCAGCCACCCAATTGTAATAAATATTTCTTATTGTAATTGGATGCTATGGAGTCGAACATTAGTATGGTATTGGTTCAGGAGGATGATTTTCTCGAATAATACATGATTTATTACCTAAGCCGAGGACTGGTTGGACCAAAACTCAATTATTCCCACGTTGGAAAACTTGCATTGGCAAAAGTTCATGTTGTCCAACGGTTCCATCATTATATATTGTTTTTCAAGACCACCGTCATTGTCATTGTGAATCCATTTCAATATGTGTTGACATGATGTGTAATCGGCAGAAAGATCAGTAAATGGATAGTTATCCTCCAGGAATTTGACTTGGATTTTTTTTCGGCGAAATACAAAAAGTCACTGGTCTTTGAGGAACTCATCTCAAAACTTTCAGTCGAGTCAGGTGATATTATACCTAAAGAGTCGCCTATTAAAGGAGACATGTTTTTGATCACATGTTCGGACCCCTGTTATGGAGATATACTAGTCTATCTCCAGACTTTGAAAAGCCCTGCCTCTTCTTTTCATGATGAGCGTCGATGTATACACCATCAGGAAAAAAACTATCTTATACTCGAGGACACTTTGTATCATCGAGGTGTATATTTTATCCTTCGTCGGTTTCTCGCTCATGAAGAAGAGGAAATCGTGCTTAACGATTGCCACGCTAGAGCATGTGGCAGTCATTTGTCTAGTTTGGAAACAACCCATAAGATTATACGAGCCAGTTACTTTTGGCCGACATTAATCAAAGATTATGTTGAATCGGTCAAGAAGTGCCACCCGTGTCAGATCTTCTCTTGGAGGATGAGGGCACACCCCACTCCCATGTTTCCCGTCATCACACTTGGTCCCTTCACCAAGTGCCAGATTGATTACACTACATGCAACCCCCCTTCATCAAGGGGGCACCATTATATCATCGTAGCAGTAGACTACTTCACGAAGTGGGTCGAGGCTATGACAATGTTCAAAGATGATGGCGAGACAACAAATCTTTTTTTGTTTAACCAGATTATAGCAAGGTTCGGCGTCCCGAGAGAGATTGGCATTGACCATAACAGTCACTTTCATAATAAAATGATGTCTGAGTTAATGTCAAAGCTTGGGTTGAGGAAAGAACATTTGTCACCCTACTACCCACAAGCGAATGGTCAGGTGGAAGCTGTGAATAAGTCCCTTAAGATTATTATATAATGAATGATCAATTTGGCATAGTCAAATTGGAATTTGATGTTGTACTCAACATTATGGGCCTATCGAAGATCTATTAAGACTGTAAATGGTTTCTCACCTTTTCAACTCATTTACGAGATAGAAGTAATATTGCCTATAAAGTGTTAGATCCCATCTCTAAAGTTGGCAGTATAGTTATTTCCAGACACTTCACTGCTTGAAGAGAATTTATCATATCTCGAGAAGCTCGACGAGTAGCATTGGGATGCAGCCTTGGCCAATGAGGCTCACAAACAAAAAGTCAAGTGTCAGTCTGATCAGTTCATTCATCCTCAAATTTTCTCCGAAGGCGACCTTGTCCTGGTCTGTGACCAAGATAAGGATCCCCTGGGGGAAGGCAGGTTCAAACCCATGTGGTTCATACCTTTCATCATGAAGGAGGTTCTAAATAAGGGTGCTTATTGTTTGGTGTACCTTGAGGGAAATGCTTTGGCAGAGCCTAGAAATGGGATCTACCTCAAGAAGTATTACTCATAGGTGGGTCGCCTTGGATGACTTCTTATACATATGTATAGTTTTTGTACACTTAGTTTTTGTATTTTTGTTTTATGGACGTGTCGTTTCTGATGTCATCTTTTTCACTATGGAAGATGTCAAGTGAATTGGAGGTGTTTGTTGGGTTTGCAGACAACGCTAGCTGACACACTCGGAGGCTTGCTTCCACAGCTTGGGTGATTTTCACACCTTAGGAGGTATCTATTTAGGTAACACCACAAACAATGTTTTCGAATACATTGCAATATTATAGTTTCTTCATGACACTTTGTTGCATGATATCTCTCACCTCTAGGTCTACTTTGAAACTCAATTGGTTGTGTCCTAGTTAAATGGGGTTTGTCGCATTTACTATCCTACTCTAAACTGACGGTTCCTTAGGGTATGTCTCTTAGAACGAAGTTTTGATTACATTACATATATCCATGTTCCTATGAGATTGAATCAAATCACAGATACTCTAGCTAATCATGTATTAGAATGGCATATTGCATGCATGTAAGAAAAAACACACACATGCACATGTAAAAACATTTGTAAAATAAATGTAATCCATAAGATGTAAAAAGATGTAAATATGCATATATATATCGAAAATATCAGAGTACATAGGTGAGCGCAAGTGCCTCAAAAATATATGTCCAATAAGAATCACGGGGCTTATGCCCTCAAAAATAAACAAAAGGTTCCCTCAGCACGTAAGTAGTCCATCCTAGCTAAGGGCGAGGCTTGTTGGCCCTATCGTAGTGAACAAAGACGTTTGACAAATGCTGGAAGAGTTAGACCAGGTCTGTGGTAGCCCAAATACGTGAGGTTGCATAGATGGTGGGAGATCCTCGATCTCTGCCATAGGGACTGTAGGAGTGAGCGCGGTGAGGTTCCGCTCCACCCGTCCCAATACTCTCTCAGCCTCTTCCATTGAAGGTCCCCCTATTGTTGCTGCTGGTTCGGTGGCTGTGGCTAGTCCTGCCTCTGGTCGAGGATGCCACCTAGTCCTCGAGAAGTCTATTGGATGCACTGGTCCCACATCTGTACATAACAGATACATAGTTGTCAGATACTCTAGTATACATAAAAGTGATATATATATAAAAAGAAATAAAAATTAAATAACTTTAAAAAACAAACGTACCTATCTCTCGTCGATCACCTCCGAGAGGTACAAGCATGTCTGGATCCATGGAAAAGTTGATCCCAGCATAGGGGTAGTGCTATATTGTCAGAATTTGCCATGCCCACCAGTAAAAAAACATATCATCGAAGGCCTCTATGGTGCTTTCATCCCCCTTTCATGGAAGCAATTTTGCCCATCTACATAATGATGGGAGGGAGGCCTCATGCCCTCGCACTGTCTCACGTGGACTAAGAATGGGTACCCTCTTGAAGAAGAAAGAGAACATAATGGTCCCGAACCTGAAGTTTTTCTTTTCTTGCCAGCAACACTCGGTGAGCTGTCTCTTCATGCAGTCTAGCATGGTTGTACTCCAATAAAAAATATGTGCATTTAAGCACTGCACTGCACAATGCATGTGCGTCCAGGAGGCATGATGTAAAGTCACGGATCCAGTAATCCACCCAATGAGTAGAACTATCACTTTCAATGATAGATTGTTGATCTTGTTTATCGACACCTGAGAACCTACTTTCTCAGTACCAATCTCGCAATGGATTCCAATCAACTCCTCAATGTTGTGAGGCCCAGGGGGAAAAATACATAAGTTGATTGGATCACCTCTCCTCGAGAGACCAGTCAGGAATTAAATGTCTTCATTCATTGGATTCAACAACTACCCCTCGATCATAAATGACTCAGTGTCAGGATGCCAGTAATCTACCAAGGCGTTCAACAGCCTGGGTTGTGCCCTCATAAATGGACACCGGAATAACTTCCACAAACCACATTGTCTCAATGCAGCCATAGCTGCAGGGTCATCATGGACCAAAATATACACGTCCTCATGCTCCCTCTCTCTCTAGTGGACATACATCCTGCAAAATGACAAGTTCATGGAGGTTTAAATCTTGCATCTTTTAAATGTTCCACATCTTTGAGGGTGTATGCAGTCTGTATTGGACACAGTCGCATATGCATGCCGGTAGAATGTTTTTTTCCTGTGGGCATACACTAACTATCCTATGACAACCTGTGTACACATAGGTACAACCTTTTTTAGAGGTGCATGCCCTCCCAAAAACTAAAATAAAAGAAAAAGGAAAGTATGGAAATGAAAGAGGAGCTAGTTTGTACTTAATTGGTCCGAGCGGAAGTTCGTTTCGTCCTCTAAAGCTCCTGAAATCAACTCTTTTAGCAAAATGATGTTTTTTACTTTTTTGGTCAATTCTCAATTTATAATGGTGATAATGAGCTACTCGCTTCTATTTATAGACTTTTTGGCCCCTTTTGTCATTTTTTCTAGCTTGAAAATCATTTAGCATGGTTCTTGAGTTTCTTACGAGATGTTATGATACACTTCACCTTTGGTCTTAGGAAACGTTTTGAGAGTTGGGTCATTTTTAATGGTCATTTGGTGAAAAGTCATTTTTTCAACTTTTTTCTTCTAAGTTAGGATTTCACCTCCACTTTCTGCATCTCATTCTCTTTTTTTCTTTGCCATGGGATCGATCCCACCGAGTGGTGACACAAAACCATCATTACTGGTTTAGAAGTGTCATAATTTAGTGGTAGAGCTTGCCTCTACATGGATGCCCTAGTTAGATCCTCATTGTTTTTGGCATCCATGTTGTTGTTAATGACCTTAGGCTCGAGAGTCCTTGTTAGTCTTGTCCTGATTACAAGTTTGAGCCTCATTTTCATGATTTATCATCACTCTTGACCTCACCCTTGGGACTCCCAAACAATGATGAGTCTTCTTTAAGCCCTTTTCAGATTCTTTAAACATGAAAATATCTCCGAGCGATCTTGTTTCCCTTCACTCTTGCCAAACTAAAACTTGAAGGCATGTCTATCCAGCGGTAGTTTACCCCTTTTTCAGTCCGGAGGATCAATCGTATGAACAAAGGTATACTCTAGGAACTTTGGTTCTCTAGAAGAGTATTATCAGGTATAAGTTTAACCCTTTCTCGGGCCTAAGGGACTAAATTTATGAAAAAGGAACCCCCACGGAGTCCATAGTTAAGCTCTTTTCAAAGTCCCTGAAATTGAAAATATGGCCAAGTGACCTTGTTTCTTCACACTCATTAAATTGGTCCAGAAGAACATCCCTTACAGATTCCATAGTTAAGCTCTTTTCAGACTCCATGAAAGTGAAAAGATCGTCGAGTGACCTTGTTTCTTCACACTCGTTAATTGGTTCATAAAAAACATCTACTGGCATGAGTTTAACCCTTTTTTTGGCCTGTAGATTAAAGAGGAAAAAGGTACACCTTGGGAGATTCGTCTCGCCGAGAGAGTTCTCCTCAATAAATTTTACTTTTACAATCTAGGGAGACTAAATCTAGAAAAAGGAAGTGAGTCCATAGTTAATCCCTTTTCAGACTCCTTAAAATTGAAAAGATTGTCGAGTGACCTTGTCTTTGTCACACTCGTTAAAATGGTTTTGAATAGACGTCTTTTCGGTGCTAGTTTACCCCTTTTTTGAACCGACTAGTCTACCTTCGAAAATGGTACCCCAGTGGAGTCTTCTTTTATGCTTTTTCAAACTCTCTAAAAATAAAAAATCGTTGATCTTACCTTCTCTGGGCTCATTAAAATTACATCGAATGACATTATCATTGTGTCTTATTAATCACATTTGCATCCATGCATTTTTGGCCTAATGACGGCTCCATGTTGCTTTCAACTAAACCATCTGAGGCATGCCTTATAATGCAAGACTTGTAGCACTTTGCCTTTGAGTCTTGACACCTTGACCCATGGAGGAATTTTACTGAGTGTCCTTTTCCTGCATATGTCTCCTTACTCTGAGCATCAATGTGTTCCTTGCACTTGGAACTAGTATTTTTGAGACACTTGTTCCACCTTTCTAACATAGCATTCTTTTATTCCTTTTCAAGATTTTCAAAATTATCAAAAAAGACAAAAAAATCAAATATACTCCAAAAAGAGGAAGGGAAAAGTATTTTCTTTTGTTGGCAACACAATGAGTCGGCAATGGACAAAGAACATCCTTTTGTTTGTTCATCAAGCTCTAGGATTTAATATGACCTTAGGAAGTTGTTATCTCTACATAGAGTTGTGTCCTCCTCCGTTTGGTTATTCTTCCAAACATATGGAGAGTTTTCATTGCCTCTAGCATCATAAACTTATGTCAATTCCATGCTACCTGAGTCTCATCATTTTTCGTGCTATTGTCCAAGGGAAGTTTTACCCATCTTGAGTCTTTCCTTCTACAGTTTGTCTCTTGTCCTCATGCACGACCATCTCGAAATTTCAATCAAGTCCTTGTTGAAATCAATGAAGTTCTCTTCCTGATCACTGAGATCCTCTTGTTTGTTTCTGACGAGCCGTCGAGGACCTCTGGGTAGTAAATTCGTACACCCATATTACACTCCTACCCAAGTTTTGAAGATCTCGAAGTTGTTTCTCGAGCTCTAAAGACCTCATCTCTAGCCATCAGGCGTCATTGGCTTCTTGAAGATGGATACTATACATGTATATCTTTTGATTTTGAGATGTAGATATGCTATGTATTTCTCATGGATACACTTTATATAGTTATATGACATGGATATGCAGTGTATTTGATTGACATCCATGATTTTATTTCATCCCAAGCATGGGTATGCTTGCCTCAATGAGACAATTATTATTTTGCAGATGGCACCTCCTGAACTCTAGTCCCTGGGCTCACTCACTTTGTACGTTGGTGAATATTTGTAATGTATTTCGGCCATTATATTCTCTTATGACCTCACACATTAGGGGGCATCTGTTATAACCCTAAATTTCAATTTACATGCATACCTGGCATCAAGCCATCTCACTTGCTATTTTTACCAAAGCCATCACTGAATAACTCTTCTAAAAAACCACATTTTTGAAGATGTACGTGCCCTTCACCACTAATTCCCACGTACACATGCTTTATGCACCTCTATAAGTCGCATACGTATGCTACCTGAACAATTACAGCCCGCATATACTCACAAAAATTGCAAAAAATAAGAAGTTGCAAGGGGATACAGGATTTTGGGTAGTTTCCTAACCAATTGACCACCCATAGTCGGTCACCCAACCGAATAACTATATTTTTGGCATATAAAAGAAGGTGTTGGGGTCCCATTCCTACAAGAAGCATGAGAGAAAATATACTTT